>PVLC010003934.1:0-90808 GCA_004027655.1 Graphiurus murinus | reverse complement strand
GGATAAACCCATTGTAATGGATTTACCTGGGCGATACTCTGTAGGCCAGTAGGGTGTGGCTGAGGAAGGTCCCTGAGTATGCAGGTGCAGACTTGGAGATTATATATACAGTTCCTTCTCCCTCTGCTTGCATTCTCTCTCCTCTCCTCTCCTCTTCTCTCCTCTCCTCTCCTCTCCTCTCCTTTCCTCTCCTCTCCTCTCCTCTCCTCTCCTCTCCTCTCCTCTCCTCTCTCTCTCTCCCTCTCTCTCTCTTCCAGTCTCCATGATGTGAGCATAGTCCATGTGCTCTCCTTTTCCCCACTGCCTGTCTCCATGCCCTGAAATTCATGGACTGCCTCACATGGACTGAACCTGAAACCATAAGAAAATCAATCTTCTTTCCTGTAAGTCAATCTTTTAGATTATAGCTTCAAGAATGCTAATGGATACAGGCATGTGTTTTGTTTTCCTAGATAACGTATGCAAGTATATTCTCAGGGATCGGTCCCGCTGTTATTCGTGCAGTCCTAGACTCACCATCCTATGGTGTCTGGTGGGAAAGAGGAGGTTTTATCTCAGTTTTACCCACTTTGCAGTTGCTTAGCAGTATCATGCCTCCAGCCTCTCGAATGTGACGGTTGTTACTGTCAGTAATGGTTCAGCATCAATAGAACAGTGACAATGATAGATTCCTGAATCTTCTGTCCAGAGTTGAGCAGAGGACTGAGTGTTGAAAAAAAATCACATGTCCCTTTATTGTCCAACTTTTTTTTCTTAAAAAATATGCTGGTATTTTAGAACTCAGGGATTAGTGTATAAAACCTATAGGTTATAACTTTCTAGAGAATATTCTAGAAATATTCTCTAAGCACCTAGTATCCACAATGTCCCTTTACAACATTATACTTCATACTGCCACCATCTTTAACCTAGGTTACTGCAGTAGCCCTTTCTCTTGACTTTCCTGTTTTTCCCATTGCATCCTTATTTTCAATGATCCATCCAGAAGTCAACATGACTTTTAAAAATCAAATAAGTTCAAGATGTCCATCGACAGATGAATGGATTACAAACCTATGGGATATGTACACAATGGAATTTTATTCAGCCATAAAGAAGAACAAAATCATGTTATTTGCAGGGAAATAGATGCAACTGGAAAACGTTATGTTAAGTGAGATTAGCCAGTCACAAAGAGTAAAGAAGTATATGTTCTCCCTAATATGCAGATGCTAGGGAGAAGACGGGGCATAGGAGGGTCTCCAGATGAAAAGAGAGGCCCTCGATAAGAAAATAAGTTGATTTAATCGAAGGGGATGGATGGGGTGTGGGGACACCCAAAGGTACATGATGTACTTACACAATTATATCAAGGTCACTCACTGAACTGAACCTGAGAGGGAGGGAGGATGAGGGAATGAGGTGGGAATAGGGGAAGGGGTCAAATGAGAAATGTGTGCAAATATGTCGTTAACAATTTGTACCTAACAAAGATGTATGCTATATTGCACGAATTACTACAATAAAAAAATCAAATAAGTTTAATCTATCATTGAATATAGAATAAAATAAAGGTACATTTACATTTCTAAACTGTATTATGTATAGATATATGATCTCTCTCTCTCTCTCTCTCTCTCTCTCTCTCTCTCTCTCTCTCTCTCTCTCCCCACCCCCCCCCCCGTTACTACATTGTATATATAAAGAGAAAAGATACAGGTATTTAGTCCAATGTATTTATTTCAATAATTCCAAGTAAGTAAGTCAGTTCCTAGAATGTTATAAAACTCAATATACATTTGTTAATTAATGATAGGGTATTTAACATCACTGGGTCACTGGGTTTTCAGACTTCAGAGAAAGTCATACATATTATCTTCAGGATTTGGTCTTATCCCATATGTCTCTTTCAGTAATACTTCTTGCCAATGTGATATTAATTTAGTTCCAAGATTAAGCAAAGTCAAAACTAAAACACAAGGGTATCTCTCTGCAGAAAAACTCACAATGGGTATTAGGGGCTTCTGGTCCTTAGAAAACTCCATTATGGGTAAGAATAACATAGGTCTCCAACTTCCCAAAGAGCAGTTGAAACACACACAAACCTATTCAGACATACTCAGTCTCAAAAATTAAAACACCCACTGAAAAATATTTTTTGTTGTTTTAGTTGTTGTTGTTTTGGTACTAGGGATTGAATTCAGGGGTGTTCTATCTCTTAACCACATTCTCAGCCCTATTTTATTTTTTTTATTTTTGAAACAAGGTCTCTTTATATATACTCACTAAGTTGTTGAGGCTGGCTGAAAACCTGAGATACTCCTGTTTTAACCTCCCAAGTACTGAGATTACATCATGCACCACCAAGCCGGGCTAAAAAGACAAATTCTAAACAACGCTAAAAGTAGCACAACATAAGAAAAAAGAACTCCTAAACTGCCCTACAATTTATAAAGCACCCCTCTATAATGGAGATATTTCTAAACGTTACCCTTATTGTGCTTATATTGGGTCTCAAAGGAATCAAAAACACACTTAAAGCTGAGAATTATACAGCACTTCTTAGCTGCTTTTCTCAGCAACTAAAAAGTCCAGCTAAAGGTATGAAACTATGGCCAGTAAGATTACACTTACATGTTTAACACAGAACCATCTTTTTTCTCAAATTCAGTTAGGTAAAGATGTTTCTCTGTGTCAAGTAGAATATCAATGTTCTGTCCAATCTAGTCATGTTTTAACGGAGATACAGTACTTAAATTACTAGAAAGAAATTATTATTTGGTTAGGAATCTGAGGAAACTTACTCAGTTTGAGGAAGCACATTAGAAGAGGTCTTTTGATTAATTAGATAATATACATACAAGATTGATTTGAATATTTGAATACTAAATACAATTTCTCTGATTGACACTCATGGTACTGTCTTTCTATGGTCCTTGACAGAAACTACTTCTCAAAAGGGGATTTAGGAGCTGAGCATGATGTAACATGCTTGTAATCTCAGTACTTGGGAGGCTGAAACAGGAGGATTGCAGGTTCAAGGCCAGCCTCAGCAATGTAGCACAACCTTGAGCAACTTAGCAGACCCTGTTTCAAATAAAATAAATAGGGTTGGAGGTGTAGTTCAGAGGTAGAATGTCTCTGGGTTCAATCCTCAATACCAAGAAAAGGGGTAGGGAGATTTAGTCACTTTATATTTATGTATGATTCATAAAATGGTTTTCAGAAGTTGCTTTTTCCACTGCCTGATCTCAAACTCATGAACTTTATTTCCTATATCTATTTTATTTTTTAATAGTGCCTTTCTGTGGCCCATTAATTCCACTTTTGACACCTTAAAATAAGGTAAAAAAAAAATCAAGAACATAGTCGCTCTTGCCTAGTCATCAAGCTTTTCAGATGATTAATGGAAGGATAGGGGGGCTGTTCACACGTGCCTGGCAGAAATCAGGTTTGTGCTCCAAGAATCCAAAGATTGAAAGTAAAGAAAGGGGTCTGTGATTCATGGGACAGGGTGGTAGGTGCTTGTATGAGTATAAAAAAGTAGTAAAATGTAGAAGCAGGCAGAATAGGGAGAGACAGTAAGAATATGAGGACCAATCAACTACAAGAATATTAAACATTTTAAAGTTATTTTGAATAAAAATCACTGCTGATATTACAGGACTTCTGTCACTCCAAATGTTATTCATTGTTCATTTGCAACTTAGAAAGAAATGGAATTTAATTATATAGGAGTAGACACGTCTGGATAGCACTAAGCATTTTCTTATATTGCTGATGTTTCCTATTAGCTTTTAAAAAAATGCATGGCAATCTTATTTGACAGATGTGCTAACAGAGATGGATGTGACATTACATTTGGGGTTTTGTTGTAGTTGCTGTTTTGGATGAATATAAATGCAGCTCTATGTGACGGATATCCTAAACCTTTACTATTCAGTGATTTTATAGATTTCATGGTAAGATAGATCCAATTTTATGTAAGACTTTCAGGTTGTTTGTCTTGTTCTTTCCATCATGAAAATACTGTACAGAGCTTCTAGTTCTAACACATTTTTTGACAATAGGCAAGACTAGGAAAACTTAGGACTCTGTCTAAAAGGTTTGAAAAGGGATGAATTCTGTGAGTTTGGGGCCAGATTACTGAGCAATGCAGAATAGATTTCTTGGAAGGAGACTCTGTGATGGGGACCTGCATGTACAAGGTTTATTGGGGAATGCTTTCAGGGATTACACCTGTTAGAAAGTGATGAAGGCAGATTTGTGCAGAGAGAAAAGCTGTCCTATATTGAAGTTGCAATTCAGGCCTTAGAAAACCCTACAGAGAGCTCTGAAGCAGTACTGGCTCTTTAGAACTATCCAACGCTGAGTCAAGGCAGCAGGGTCTTTGCATCACCGCATTGGCCAAGCATGACCTGTGGCTGAGCCAGTGCCCCATGAGGGATACAATGATGAGCTATTGGCAACCACCACTGCCAGGAGATGGGCCATGGAGGATATGATCCTGAAAAGGGTACTTGGCAGAGCATCAAGGATCTACCATACTCTGCCTGTGTCTGGAAACTTGGAGCCAAAGGAATGAGTGAAATCAGAATGTGTATAAAACAATGAGTTTCAAATATGAAGATATAAACTTTTTAAAAGTGCCATGTTATATACATTCATCATTTTAACTATAATGACAATTTGCAGCTGTTTTTGAAATGTAAAATTATACATATTTATGGGGTACAATGGGCTTTTTCAATAGACACACACATTATAAAAGTGTTGAAATCTGGATAAACCTACCTATCTCCTCAAATATAAGCCTTTTATTTGTGATGAAAAACACTCAAATCCTTCCTTTTAACCTTTTTGGAAATGTTTAGTACATGATTATTTGTAATAGTTATCCTACTGTTCAACTTAACCACAGCTTAATACCTATTGACACACCTTGCCCCATTCCAAACTTCTGAATAAGTGATGAATCCTGAAAGGCCTCCAGCAGAAGCCATAAAGAGCCAAGGTGTTTGAATGAAACAGAGAGTACTGATGAAATCTTTATCAGGGTAAGTTAGGTGACTTACAGAGGGTGAAACCTTGACTGCAAGTCTTCATAATATTAATTTCCTGTAATGTTATATTAGGCCAATAGAGGATCTGTTTTAATGGCCCAAAGGTTGGTTAAAAAGCACATATATCATTCCTAAAACAATGAAAGTTGATTTAATTTTGTTGATACCAAAAGGCAATATATATATATATATGTATATATGCTTATATATATATATATGTATATATGCATATATATATATATATATATATATATATATATATATATATATATATCCAGAAATAAGTACTCCCATCTTGAAAATACAAAAATACAAGTATTTAAAGGAGAAAAGAATGAAAGTTAAACTTTGATCACGGCTCAGGGCATAAAACCTGTAGCTTCCAAAAGGCATTTTAAGGGTCATCAAAAGTAGCACTATAGCCGGGCGTGGTGGCGCATGCTTGCAATCTCAGCATTTGGGAGGCTGAGACTGGAGGGTCCGGGTTCGCGGCCAGCCTCAGCTACCTAGTGAGGCACTCTGCAACTTAGTGAGACCCTGTTTCAAAATAAAGAATAAAAAATAGGGCCAGGGGTATAGCTCGGAGGTAGAATGCCCCTGAGTTCAATCCCCAGTACAAATAAATAAATAAATAAATAAATAAATAAATAAATAAATAAATAAATAAATAAATAAAAAAGTAGCGCTATTGGTTGAGTGTGGTGAGGCATGCCTGTAATCCCAGTACTTGGGAGGCTGAGACAGGAGGATCCCAGGTCAAGGCCCAGCCTCAGCAACTTAGCAAGATACTGTTTCAAAATAACATAGGACTGAGGGTGTATCTCAGAGGTAGAACATCCCTGGGTTCAATGGTTCAATCCCAAGTAAACTCCCACAGCTCATACCCAAGAGTAGCCCTTTTGACATTTTGAACAGATATTTCTTTATTGCAGGACATGTTTCATGCATGGTTGGATGTTTAGCAGCATCCTTGAACTTTACTGTATAGATGCCTGTAGCAACCAGCCCAAAATCATGGCCTAACCCTAACCCAAAAATGCCCTTAATTATTATAAAGTGGCTACTGAGGAGCAAACCATCTCTAGTCAAGAGTCAATTTCCATCCATTTAAATAATACTCCAATTTCCTTTTGTTTCACCTAGCATTACCAACTACTCTGGTTAGCCCAAGGCTGAGATGTTTCTGTAGATGTAAGAATTTCAGTGCTAAACCCAGGAAAATTCTCGGGCAAACAGCTCGAGTTGGTCACACTAATTGGGCTGTGCTGTGTATTATTATAGCAGCTTAAATAAAATGCAGCAGAATTGTCTCAAAAAAGTTTTCTCTAGCACCTAAGATGAGATTCTCTAAGATGAAATAATTTCTTCAAGACAATGTTGTGGCGATAAGCTGAATTCTTTTTTTTGATATATAAAAAGTGAATTCGATGTAATTTTAGCAAATCTGGTAAAAGGTATTTCACTAAAACTTGACCATATGTGAAATGGATTATATTATTTTTCACTTGCAAAGAAACCATGAAATTCAACTAAGTAAAATGGAATTACATTTTAAAAGTCTTTAAGAGAGGATGATTTTCACACATAAGTTTAACATTCAAAATCCACACACTTAAACAAAATTAAAAGCCCAATGATTTATAATTGGATCTTCAGCCGAGGTTTCTAAAAATAAAATTGCATATTTATCCAATCCACTCATTTGTTTCAGTAAATTAAAAAGGTTGAAGAGAAAATGATTTACTCAAGGGCACAAAGTTAGCATTAGGCTTTCAATATGCTGGCATTCTAAATATAGTAATGCAAACTAATTGAAAATTTACTAGTGAGAGAAAAACTAGGTTAAATATTGTTCTTCTTGCTGAAAACTCATTTTTTGATCCCTAAACAAACACCTATTGAAATCCTACTGTTTGCTAGGAACACTTAATTGTTAGGGAGAAATGTTCAATAAAATACTTTGTGTGCATGATAGTAACTTTGATAGCATTAGTAAATCATAGATTACTGTGCATTGGGATATGTGCAAAGATTAATAATAATTATTATTACAATAACCCTTATTGATCACTGACTATGTGCTAGGCTTATGTCCAGTGCATTTCCTCTAGTATACTAACACTTCAAAGTAGATATCAACACTATGTAGATTCTCTACATTAAATTATATATACTGAACCTAAGTTTTCGTAGGTAACTTTTTGAATGCGACATCATTTAAGAATGATGAGGACAAGAGTTAGATTCCAACTCTGAATGGTAAACTAAGCTGCCACTCTGAGCTCTGATAAAATACTTTATGATTTCTCATTCTTTGCTGATCACAATCTTTTCATATTTTTATGGGTTATATTATATCAGTGTGTATTATGTGTATAATACTCATCTGTAGATTTGCTAAATTAGCCTCAATTTCTTTATCTATGAATCAAAAAATACAGGCACTCTAAGAAGCATTATTTGAACTATTTGCCTACTAATGAAAAAGATCCAAAGAATGGACTTGGCCAGGTTCACAGAGCTGATAACTAGGAAACCTAGAGCTGGAATCCTGATATCTGACTCCTAAATCCCACTTCATTAAATAATGTGCTTTCTAAGGTTGTGATGTGAGAGAAAGTCATGTAGCCAGAAAAGCACCTCATATCTGCATCCTATTTGTGTGTCATAATTTTTATATGGTTTCATTAATGTCTTCTACCTGTACTATAAATGGAAATGATGTTGAAGAAATAGCAAAGGAAGAAAATATCTCATGAGTTATAACATCCCTCTGCCTTCCTATTGCTTATAATCAGGGTAAGTCATGTCTAAGTTGTAAAACTCTGAATACTTTCCAATGGAGTTTCCTTACTTCGTCCTTATTCTCACTAGAAAATATCATGACACTAAGTTTAGAAAATCTATTTGTTGAATGGGTCTGATTGTACCCTTAAATATAGTTGCTTGCTTTTTTAATATCTTTTAAGGATGAGTAAGATTCTCTCAATTTCTCAACCAGGTCTTCACAAGAGAGGGTTGGGGCGGGGGAATGAATCCTGCTTTGTGCTTCATGAGTCATGATTTATGGAGCATTTCTTCATAATAGATTATTAGATGAAAAGATGAACAAGGTACTGTCCACCTTCTGACTTAGCAGAATACCATTTCATGTAGAGAAGAAATCCTACTATTCTGTCATTGAATATTTGCTGCCTCTTAACATTTTTATTTTTGTCCTAGCACATTTTTTAAAACCAATCATAGCCAGGTATGATGACACACACCTGTATTCCTAGTACTTGGGAGGCTGAACCAGAAGGATTACAGGCTTGAGGCCATCCTCAGTAACTTAGCAAGACCCTCAGCAACTTAGTGAGACCCTGTTTCAAAACAAGAAATAAAAAGAGCTCGGGGTGTAGCTTGGAGGTGGAACACCCTTGAGGTCAAACCCCAGTGCCAAAAATAAAAAAAATAAATAAATAAATGAAAATCAACTACAAATAACAAAATTCTAGAATGCAGTTATAAAATATGAGCATGTATTATTTCTGATGAGTCCTGGAGTTTGACACATTCTCCTTTGTGTGAATCCTAACAAAGTCGTAGGCACATTCTGAGTGCTCAGGAAACATCAGCTCTATGGAAAAGAAGTGGATTTCATGTACAGTGGAATCAATTGAATTTTCCATATTTTATAATTTCAACTGGTCACCAAATGAAGTCAGATGTTGATCAGAGAAACTTTGCATCTCTATTGGAAGGCTTATTCCCTCTTGGGAGGGGCAGTGATGTGGAGTGATATAGACAGAGACTCAAGTTCCCTTTCTCATTCTCATGTTTACTCCTTCAGCGAAGACACTGACTCTCTTTGCCCATCTGTGTTCCACGTTTTATGCTTGTAAAATTTCCTAGTAGATGTTCCTTTCCAGATCTATGGCTCAAGTAGTATCTGGTCACAACCTTATCTGCACTCATTTAGTTTTATGATGAAAAACCATTCATAAATTTTCCAACTTCAGAGCTTTCAAGAAAAAATCCAAAGCTCCTCAGTTTGAGCATGTTGTACATGGGAAAAATGCAGCCATCTCGCATTTTCCCCGAATTCTCAGCACCATTCTGCAGATGGCACCATATGTGCTATTTTATAAACTCCATTTTATTTAGTTAAGGTGTTTGTGCTTAAATGCAAAACAGAGCAATTACTATTTGAGCTCTTAAAGTATAAATATAAAAGCAGGGTTTTGTATTTTTTAAAAATTTGAAAAAGAGTATATTGACATCTATATTTAAAAATATCGAAAGGAAAAGAATGGCAGGAAAACAATCACTCATTATGCATGTCTCTCACTGGATTATTTTTTCCTCCCCTTGAAGCATTTCCGTCCCTCTGTCAACCTCCGCTGAAGTGTCTATCCCCGTCAATTGCCTGTCACTGCTAATGTCATTCTTAAAAAGACTAGCAAACTTTCTGAGTGACATTGTAACTTCAATCAATTTGCATTTCTGCCACCACGGTGGAAATTATTATTTTTTTTTAGAATTTCTGCATCCTTTCTAGACTCTTTGAGTCCTTAATTGCCCAGAATGTCACTTGATCTATAAACTTTCTATATGTGGTTTTGTTTGAAAGAAGTTTGAGTGAGCATGTGGAGATTTCTTTCACAAGATACTTTTATCCAAGTTCTAAAATCTTGTCTGGTGCACATTATTATGGGGTATTGAGACAACTTATTGACATGGTCTACTGAATTATTTTTCATTACTCCATATTCTTGGGAGATAGGGCCAGACACCTATGGTATTTACTACACAGATTTTGAACCCAAATTGGTTTACAACCATGGATTTTTCCTTTTACCAATCCTGTAATCTCAGGTCTTTCACATCATCTCTGTTAATCTTGAGTTCCACTTTGCAACGTTGAAGATCCAAAAGTCTATTTTTATTTTATTTTATTTTACTTTAGTGTGATACTTAGAATTGAACCCAGGAGCCTTCTACACCCAAGGTACAACTCCAGCCCTATTTTATTTTTTAATTTGAAACAGGACCTCCCTAGGCTGCCGAGAGTCTTGCTACATTGCTGAAGCTGTCCTCAAACCTGAGATCTTCTTGTCTAAGCTTCTCAACTACTGGTATTACAGGTGTGCTCTCCTACGCCTGGCTAACTCTGTTAATCTTGAGTTCTACTTTGCAACACTGGACATCCAGATATTTAACTCATAAGACTATTTTGATAATTAATTGTAAAGGTACTTCGTGATTCAAACATTACAGGCACTCAATCAACTCGGGCTTTCCTTCTCTTAATGTCTGTCTCTGGGAAAAGTTTATAAAATCTCTCTTCTAAGGAGCTCAAAATGAGTGTAGTGATGAAAGTCCCTGACTACCATTATCAAGTCCTGATTTAAAATATTCTCTCTTGACATAACATGCATTCTTGTCATACTTCCTATGTGTATCATCCTTCAAACTCCCTGACTTAGTCTCTCTGTCTCTTACACTCTTCCTTCCCTCCCATCCTTAATCCACCTTTCCTTCCATGTATGTGGCTCAGAAATTAGTTATAGAAAAATGACCTCAAACAATATATGGGTTAGTATTTACATTTATCAGACAAAGAAACTGAGGTACAGAGAGGTTTAAGGACTTGTCAATTCTACTCAGCTAGAACAGTCCAGCCTGTCAGTCCTCTGTGGTCTTTCTCTGCACTCAACTGCTCTATAGCAATATTTCATAGTCATCCTATTAATTTCTCTGGTCGAATGACATTAAACCTGCACTTTTGTTTCCCTCTTAGGGAAGGGCTGATTCCAAGCCTAATAGGAGCTATTAACATTCTCATACAAGGTTCTTTTAAAATGTAGGAATGGCTTTGAGATTAATTTCTTTTAAAGCAAACTTGAACTAGCTTTTCTATTGATGCTATGAAGAGGAAAATAGTCTTGCCCAAGGTCGATAAAGAATTGAAAAGCGAGGTTAATAATAAAAGCAGAATTAGAAGCAGTTTCAGTGGTGATATGTCATGTGCAAGCCCATAAAATAAATAGCAATTATCACATTAGAAAAATGAGTCTCTTCGAATGGGAACTGTTTCTGACAACTCCATCTACAGTCCCCTCTCCTCCGGCTTGTTCACTTTGTGTCTCTTGTTGAATAAATCAATCCTTGATACTCCCAACCTTTGTGCTTAAGATGAAAGCTATTTTGTTCCATAAAAACTCAATAACTAGACATAAAACTCTGCCATTAAAAAAGCATCTTCTACATGTTGACTTTATGTATTAGCAAATATTTTCTGTATTATAATTTGTGCATGATGCTACTATTATTTGTACATGATACCTATAATAAAATAACAAATTTTCTTTTTTGGGGGGGGTACTAGGGATAGAATTCAGGGGCATTCTACCTCCGAGCTATGCCCCCAGCCCTATTTTTTATTCTTTATTTTGAAACCGGGTCTCACTGAGTTTCAGAGTGCCTCACTAGGTAGCTGAGGCTGGCCTCGAACCCGGATCCTCTGGTCTCAGCCTCCCGAATGCTGGGATCACAAGCATGCGCCACCACACCCGGCCTATAAAATAACAAATATTCAATACATGGTATTAGATGTTACATACAACATTAATCATATTAAGTACTTGTTTTGTGTTATCTCTCTGAATCATTAACCAATCATGAACCAATTATCAGCATTGCCATTTTACAGATTCAAAATAGAGTTGGCAAGGTATCACAACATATCCAGTTCTGTGGCATTGTAGATTGGCAAAGAAGGAGTTTTAACTCAATTTTGCAGAGATACCTGGTCTTAATCCTAAGTGTTATCTCACCTCCCTAAATTTGTCAGATAGCATATCCACATATAAATGATATAGTGACCAATGCCAATAGCAGAAAGCCACAATTATCCTTTCCAAAGCCATTCTGAAGATATTATTTCTGAATTTTTCATTGTCAGATGAGCCTGTCTTTCTGAACAGTAATTATCTGCACTTCTATGTAATTTTAGTCAAGTACATAAATCTGAATGTTTCATGAGCTCATTACAATGGACTTATTTATTTGTTCCCGGAGATCGCAGGCAATGCTAACTTTATATCAGTAGCAGAATTGTAACTCTCCAAGCAGAACAATTTCTTACCCAAGCTCTTTCTCCACTAGGTGCCTTCATGTCCTAAGGACCACCACTAGACAAACCCCTCTGCCATCCATAATACTGATGCAAACATCATTGTGAATAATGTGACTCTACTAATGTCTCAAGGACAGTGACATGTCACCTCATCAACCAACACAAAAGACTTGGCCAGTGCTCAACAACTAGCTTGACCTAAATGTGGCCACTTAAATGGAATCCTTTCTACAGAATCACTGGTCTGCAGCCTGGGTAGGTGAGAAACAGTGACAGGAAAATCTGGCTAATTGACAGGATTGGGATTGTGGAGGTCCAGTTTCATTCCCATTTGTAATTACCATAGGCTTTTTGGTGTCTACCTAGGAATGTCCGGAGATCACTGGAGCAGTTGCATGTGGAATCTATTTTCTGATGAAGCCCATTTCTGGAAAAGCACTCAGTCAAAGCTATAGCATCTAGGGATGAGGCTCTCAAAGTTCAGTCCCCAGAACAACAATGTCTGCATTACTTGTGCTCTCTTTCAAACCAAATTCTTACATCCCATTCAAGACCTACTGAGTCAGAAGTCCTGGGAGCTGGGCATGAAGATCTGTCTTTCATTAAGTTCTCAAGGTGATTTTGATGCATACTAAATTCCAAGAACTAGATTGTAGTGCAATGTTTTCAAAATATAACTGCCTTATACATCACCAGAGGAAATTTGAAAGAAGTGACAAATAAAGAAAATATCAAGAGATATAGCCCAAGCACTTATTAATTTTACTTGTCTTTTGATTTCTTGTTTATTAGATAAATTTAATGAGTAGAGTCAAAACCTAAAGGTTATGAGTGATGATTTTGGACATCAATAGACTTGTTTTTAAATCCAAATCAGGTCTTATCTCAGACTTTAACTCCAAGCTTCTCCCAGTCATCACTCTTCTTATTAAATGAGATTTAAATTCCTAGCATTTTTAGCCCAGGATGCGTATTGGCCATGGAATGATTATTTTGCATGCCTATCAGACCTTTATGAAGTAAGTATTCACCCTAGTTTGCAGATGAGATAATGGGGGCATAGATATATTAAGTAACTTTCTCAATCATTCAGTGAGTAAGTGGTGGACCTGGGGTTTAAATACTGGTTTCTCAACCCCAGGGACTATGCTCTGAGATGTTACTTGGCAATAATCATGACGTTAAGCAGGTACCAGCATGTACTGGTTCTTTGACTTCTCCCCAAATTTCAAGGTTCATTTCTCTTCTTACTTTCTTACATGTTCTGTAGCAGAATAACATTGAGCTGATTGATTTTCCTGGTAACCCTGCTTTGTAGAAGCTAACCACTTCTTTTTTTTCCCCCTCATTCCCTAAAAAAGGAAGAGGAAGAGAGATTCTTTTCACCTAAAAAGGGGGAAAAAAGGAAAAAGAAGAGAAAATATGATTTCATGAAATATTTTATGACTTCCAAATTTAAAATATAAGAGAAATGAAAAAAAACCCATGGTATTCTATTTATTATATACTTCCCTTTAATCTTTCCTATGACTTTTTCCATCACTACCAAATTCTTTTGCTGTTTTCTTTATATAATACAATCACCATAATTTATAGCTAGGGAGCAGTTTTAATGTAAGTAACAAAATATGACTCTATTTGAAAAAGATGTGGGGTTTTTTTGGTAACATTTTTTTACTAAGCAGTTGGTATAGTGACAGAAACACTGGAAGCTGGGTAGTATATCTATCTTTGTCCTACTATACATATATTTTGCCAACAACCTATGGATGGCTGTTGGTACTCTGTCACTGAAGGGTTATAGCTGGGCTTAAAATTATTAGTCTGAGTATGATCTTAAAGAGCAGTAAAGAAAAAATACTTGTTCCTAGAAAAAGATGAAATTTATGGAATGTTTACAATGTTCCATTCACTCTTCTATGCACCTGTCACATGTAACCTAATTTAATCCCCTTGAAATACTATGAGAAATTGCTATTATTATTCCCATTCTAAAGAAAGTTAAATAATTTCCCCAAGGCAATTCAGATTGTGACAGAGGTAAAAGTCAAATCCAGGTACTTTACCTTCGGATACCAGATTTTATATTCTACATTACATAGGCTTTGTGAATATTATTTTCTACAGAACTCTGTGTTGCTTCTACTGTGTTTCCTTCATTTAATTATCAACAGTTTTTTAAATGCCTATCCTATGCTAGAGACTGCTGAAGGCTCTAGGAATACAGTACAGGGGGATGTTATGATTATCCATATCTTGCAAAAACTCCTAATGTTTTTTTTTGTTTTGTTCTGTTTTTTGTGGTACTGGGGATTGAACTCAGGGGCATTCTACCTCGGAGCTATACCCCCAGCCCAATTTTTTATTCTTTATTTTGAAACCAAGTCTCAATATACTGAATTTTTTCTTCCCCATCACATGGCAAATAAATTGTAAGTTATAATTGATGCTGAATACACATTTGTTCAATGAATCAATATGTGAGTATATACATGAAATAAATAAACCAACTAGGGAGTAATGGGTGTATAAACATATGTTGCTGACATATACATCAATTAATACTTTCAGCACGGGCTTTGTCCTTCTATATCTGTTCTTGTCCATTTCCTTAAGAAAGGAAATGCTGGCATTTATATAAGCTAGTGAAAAACAGACATTCAGATTGTGTTTCCTACTCTTTTAGGAATTAAGGTGCTATTATTTGAATAAACCTGTTTCTTCAAAATACATATGTTGTAACTTGATCCCCAAGATGACAGTGTTAAGAGGTAAGTCCCCTGGAAGGTCATTAGGCCTTGGATATTCCTCCTTTATGAATGGGATTAGTGCTCTTATAAAAAATATTAAAGGAAAAACCCTAAATCTTCTTGCCCTTTTTATTCTTCTTCCATGTCTTCAGATATGTGAGGACACAGCATTCTCTCTTTTTTATCCTTCTTCTTTCTTCCATATGTAGACACAGCCTCTAGGCACCATCTTGGAAGCATGAAGCAAGGTTTCTGCAGCTTCCTGAACTGTGAGAGAAAATAAAACCATGATGCTTATGAATTACCCAGCCTGAAGGTTTTTGATATACCAGGAGTAACAAGACTAAGACACAAGGTATGACTATGTAATTACTCTCAGTTAAATTAGTTTGAAATGTAGTTTTACCCAGGGTGTGGTGGAATATGACTGTAATCTAGCTACTTAGGAAACTGAGGCAAAAGGATTGCAAGTTGGAGGTCAGCCTAGATAACTTAGCAAGACCCAGTCTCCAAATAAAATTTATAAAAGACTTGCCTAGCATGCATGAGGCCAATACCATAAAAAAGAAGAAAAGAGAAAGAGAAAAAGAAAGAAAATAAAATAATGTAGTTCTATATGCAGTATCTAAGAATAGTCCTTGTAGTGAGGAAAGCCATTTTTTATCCTTCCCTCTTTACTAATTTCTAGAATGCAGAGATGATAGTTGGAGAATAGGGCAACATAGAAGGAAACATATTATGAAGGTTATGAAGTTCTGTAATCTTCCCATGAAAAAAAAAAGTTTCTATCTTCTTCAAACTATACTTATTTATTTTTATTTTTTCACAAACTGTTAATTCTTAACTTAATTATTCAATAAAAATATGAATAGAGTGTTGTAGGAAGACTGGTGAGGGACCATCTAACTTAAAAGATGGCTGGGAAGATTCCCAAGAGGTAGTCAGAATTTTGAACAAGTAGTTTTCCAGTTTCCAAGGGGAAGAAATTCATTCAGGATCCAAACATTTGTCTAAGATTTAGTGGCTATCTCTGTCTTCAGGTCATTCTTCATTGATGCCTTTTTTTTTTTTTTTTTGCGGTACCGGGAATTGAACTCAGGGTCATTCTACCTCCGAACTATACCCCCAGCCCTATTTTGTATTTTTTATTTTGAAACAGGGTCTCACTAAGTTTCAGAGTGCCTCACTAGGTAGCTGAGGCTGGCCCCAAACCCGGATCCTCCAGTCTCAGCCTCCCAAATTGCTGGGATTACAAGCATGCGCCACCATGCCTGGCTCCATTGATGACTTTTGATGCATAGTCATATTTATTTAACTATATTCATTAAATATTTATTGAGCACCCAATTCAACATATACAAACTATGCGCTCAGTATAAACCTACTGTCCTTCATAAACTGGAGCCAGTCTACCTCTCTAGCCTCACTTTTTGCTACAAAGCTGTCTCATACTTCATAAGTATTTAATTTCCTAGCAGAGTGATTTTCAACCCATCATGCCCCTTCTGAACTCTGTGGTGTTTCAGTTGTCTAGAACTCTCTTTTCTAGTTGCAAGATCTATCAAAACTCTGTCCATCTTCCGCTTCCTCTTATTCTTCCCTTCCCTACCAAGGCAATTCAGGTGGGACAAAAAAAGTCAGATCTGTACAAGGTCAAAGACTGTTGTATAGTGTACAGCAAGATATCAGAGCCCACAAGGCGGAGGAGGGGGTGCTAAATGAGTATGGGACATCTTATTGTGCCAGAAGTAAGTAGGGACTAGCATGTGATGGGACATTCCAAAGGCACACAGAATCTCCACGGAAGGGCACTTCCTGGCTGAATATGGGAAAATCTGAGAGTCAAAACAGGTAACAATACTAGAAAATTACATTCCTTTTAATAAAATATGAAATAATAAAACCATACTCTTACTTGAATGAATAAATAGGAAGTTTTACTAGAAATGGCTATGTGCTTAGCTTCCATAATTCCCCATAAAAGATTCATTGTGAAGGGAAAACAGTCTATTTCCACAGAGAAGTCTGCTAGATACTGTCTTTACCTAGTATTCTAAGTAAACACTCACTAGCAATGGGGAAATCCAAAACTGAGTTTTATGTGATGAGATATAATGAGGAGAATGCAGCTCCCCTTTTGTAGTTCTCTTGCTATAGATGCATAGCTTGAATTGAATCATAGAAAACCAACAGATACACCTTAATTAAGAAATTTTCTCCAAAGTAACTGGTTTGTAATTGTCAAACCTAGTCAGGCCACAAAAGAAGAAGGTAAGCCTGAAGAATGGTTTTAGGTTAAAAGAGAGAGATATAAGAAGAAACTTTATACAGATATATTATCTTTGCTATAAAAGGTGCCTTTGAATCTACTGGCAAAATTCAGAGTCTGGAGGTTCAATTGTAGTCAGCTCTCTCTATATATTAATGGGTCTGTATTTGTGGATTCAAGCAACCATGGATAAAAATTATTCTGTATAATAAAATTGGGTTTGTACTAAACAGATGCAATTTTTATTGTTATTTTCTAAACATCACCATGTAATACAATTGGTTTTGTACTAAACAGATGCAATTTTTTCTTGTTATTTCCTAAACATCACCATGTAATACCTGTTTACATAGTATTTATATTGTTTTAGGTATTATAAGTAATATGGAGCTAAACCTTGGAAGGCAGAGAATGGAGGATTGCAGGTCCAAGGACAGCCTCAGCAACTTAGCAAGACCTGTTTCAAAAATAAAATAAAATAAAACAAAAGGCTGAGGATGTGGATCAGATACCCCTGGGTTCAATCCCCATTCCTCCAAAAATAAAATTTAAAAAGCGAGTAATCTAGAGATGCTTTTAAGGATGTGTTTTGGTTACATGCAGATAATAGACCACATTATATGAGGGACTTAGCTCTATGCATTTTGCTATCTTTGGATGGTACTGGAATCAATGCCCTGCAGATACAACTCTGTTAATATATCAATGTTCACTTTCTGATTTAGATGTTTGTGCTATGATTAAGTAAGAGAATGTAGTTCTTACAGGCTTTGTGCACAGAGGTATTGGAGAGTGATTGAACATCATGTTAGTAAGTAACTCACACATACATTTGGGCAAAATTTTAAATTCCACACCATGTCTTTATAGCTTTTCTGTAAGTTTGATATGGCTTTAAATTAAGCTAAATAAATAGAAGGAAACACAAGATAGCTACAGATGTCTTGTTCTTCCCTTTGCTTTTTTTTGCACCCACTTGCTGAAGCTGACCCTCCACCTGCCTCGATTCTGTGACTTAGAATAACAGCACAATGACTAAGAGCACACCATCTAAATTCAGGATGATATGAGTCTTAATCTAACATCTGCTATATATTTTATTTCTATCTGACTCTTGGCAAATTATCTCCTTATGCTCAATAACCTCTTCTGTAATAGAAAAACAATAATAATAGGGCTCTTTTAAGGTTGTTATAGAATTAGAATAGCTATTGCATGCCAAAGGACCCACACAAGGCGTGTCATGGGGAGCAATGAATATGTGCTAACTCCTCTAATTGATGCCTTATGCTCCCATATGTTCTTCAGTCTCTCCAGCCACCTCTCTGTTACCACACAACCCATGAACAGCAGGCCATCTCTAGGACATGCAACACGACTCCATGTCCTCAGCTCTGACACCCTTCATCTACCTCCAGGTTTGACATTTCAGAACCCCTGGTAGAATGGCAGGCACCCCAGCCAGTAACCAGGGTGTGTTTTTCATCTCTGCACTCTTTTGGTTCTTACAAGCTCCCTGGGAGGTATGATTATGTCCAATTTAGAGGTCAGTTAACAGATTCCAAGAAGTGAAAGATTTGTCCAATTCACTTAGTCACTAAATGGCACAGCCTCAAGACAACTCTTTTGGTTCTAGTAATATATTCTTTCCACCGCACTGTGCATCCCTGTGTAACTGGGATTTCTCATCACTGTAAGTATGGCACTGATGTCATTTCATACATTTAAAAAGTGAGAGGAAGAGAGAGAGAGTGGAGGAGAGAGAAGGCAAACTTTTCAAGGCTCTATAAGGAACACATCTGTATCTATACAATCTCTTTTGACAACAAGGGTGTTCAGAATTTTAGTGCTGCAGATAATGGAAGCCCAATTACATCCGAGAACTAAATATGAAATCTGAGATTGACATCCCACGTCTATTTTCCTCAGAAAGCTACAGGTGATGGTGAAGGCATAGGAACTTGGAGTCTGTGTAAAGGGAGAGTGCTGGTTAGTCACCCGGTGTGGTACTATGGTAACAGAGAACACTAGTGCCAAAGCAATTACTTTCCCAGAACTATCTAATAAGAAGTATGATTAGCTGAATCTTCTCCATAGATTACATTTCAAGCAAATGTCTGGTGTCTGCAAGCAGAATTATTGCCTTAGAATCATTGTGATCTGAATCAGTAGATGATTTTCAAATAGTGTTCTTTATCTTAAGTAGCTCAGACACATATTCCTAGGAAGTGTTAGAGTTGGAAAATAAAGAAATACATCTTGATACAAGGTAATAAGGGAGTGCCTTTAAAATTGTTTGAAAAGATTCACAAATTTGTACTATCATTTTGGCATAGGCAAGTAAATATGGTATTCTTTATTGCATACACGTCCCAATTGTGTCTGTGGACGCTTTCAAAATATTAATGTATAGGGGAAAATATTTATTTTGACTCAATCTTTCTGTGCATACTTAAAGTCAAAAGATTTTCTAACCCATTTGTGGGCATGAAGAAAATAAAAAAAGTTTACCAACTCTTCCTATAACTCCCTGGCCCTCCTGTGTGTTTGAAGTGCACATCTTGCAAAGCCCTGTAGCAGAAGAAAGACATACGCAGTCCTAAACTAAGAACTCTGCCAGTTCTTCATCCTCATGTTCAGAGTCAATGTAACAGGGTGCTAATGGGGATTTCTTTGTTGGCTCAGAATATAAAGCGAATCCTAAATCTGAATATATTGAATAACAAGTACCCAATTTTTTTTAATGTATTACACCATCAATTCAGGACCCCTTTGAACATTATGACTTGCAGGTGAGAGACCCAAGAAAATAAGTAAATGTATTCGTGATGAGTTGATACAATTTCAGGGCTTGGAGGGTATCATCTTCCCTGTGTTTCTAGATATACCCAATCAAAACAAGACAGATTGGTGTAAAGAACAACTTCTGTTAGAGAATGGAGTTGTCTGCAGGACTACAAACTAGAAACTTGCTCATAGGGTGCTCAAAGATGAACTTCAGAGACACAAGATTGATCTTTAGGGGTACAGTAGGGAGCTGGTATATTTCAGTGATTGGCATGTCAAGAATGAAGCAAATAAGCCAGGTATGGTGCTGCACCCCTGTGATCCTAATACTCGGGTGGCTGAGATAGGAGGATTGCATGTCTGAAGCCAACCTTAGCAACCTAGCAAGTCCCTCAGCAACTTAGTGAGACTCTGTTTCCAAAAAAGAAAGAAAGAAAGAAAAGACTAGGGCTGGGGTTGCATCTCAGAGAGAGAAAGCCCCAGTTTCAATCCCCAGTACTAAAAACAAAAACAAAACAAAACAAAAAAATAGGCACACTGAAAAGTCCCACCTCTATGTGCTCCTATTCCTGGTGTCTCTTGTGTGAATAAATATTCTCTCTTCTTTGAAGACACAGGTCAGATTGGATTAGGGATTACCCCAAGAGCCTCATTTTAACATAGGTACTTCTTTACAGGCCTCATGTCTAAATACTATCACATTTTGAGGTGAGTGGAATTAGGGTTTCTATGTGTGAATCTGGGAAAAACACAATTCAGCTCACACCATGCTATTTGTTATTTCCTCTATACCATGGAGTTTGCTAAGTACTCTCCTAATAAGAGCAAAATGTCGAGCACCCATGATGTTTTTGGTAAGCATCAGCCAAGTGTTTTACATGCATCATGTTATTTAAATCCCACACTCTGTTTAGGTAGATCAATCATTATACTCTGTCTATAGCAAAGAAAACACAGCCACAGAGAAGTTAGGTAAAAATTTCCAAGATCTCCTAGTTAAGATTAATGCAACTGGAATTCCAACACAGACAATAAAGTCCAATCCAGCTTGCCTGCACTTATAATCTCATTCATCATTGCATGTATATAACTCATGATGATCTATCTCTGTATCTTGCCTTTAAAAATACCCTAGTGATGAGGAGAGATTTCTAGTTAAGGTCATGTGTTGGTAAATCTACTCTTTCTGTAGTTCTTATGAATATTTGTAAACCAGTAAGGAATAAAATACATATAGTATCTTCATATGTCTTTAAACATATGGTGAGATACATATACGTATGTATTTATACATAAGATTTAGCTGTTTTGTAAAGTGACTAAATTATTTTCATAGTGTGGAGTTTGTTCTTTTTGGTATATCTTATTGTTGCTTTTAATTAAAGAATTAAAGAGCAATGGAAGTCACTGTAAAAGGAGACCATTACTAACATTTATTGAGGTTTCTCTATGTGTCTGAATCATTAAATATTTATATGATTCCATTCTCCCTGCACATTTCAGAGGATGAACCCTTTTCTGATAAGAAAACTTCTGGAAAAGTTAGGTCACAACTCTCTGCATTAGAGAACTTGACTGATGTTTGCAGATTCTCCCATGAGATCCAACATAAGCAGATTAAGCAAGTTGGTTTCTGATAGAGAGGACAAGGGCTTCAAATGCCCCTGAAAACCTGTGTCCTGTGACCTGTTTCATGAAAAAAGAAGAATAGTACTGAACAAAAATGTTGCTATAGTTTGAATGTATTCCCTCCAAAACGCAAGCGTTGCCGATGTGAAAAGTTTAGAGACAGGGACATTAAGAAGCTATAATGGCTTTTTCCTTGTGAATGCAGTTAAGGTTCTTACGAAAGTTAGTATTCTGCTAACTTTTTCCCTCTATCTTTTCCATGAGGACAGGGGACTGCTCCCATGTAATGCTGCAGAAAGAAGGCCTTATCAGATGCTACCAACTTGGTCTTAGACTTCTCAGCCTCCAGATGTGTAATAAATAAATTTCTGTTCTTTATATACTGCTCAGTCTATTGTATTCTGCTATAGGAGCACTAACATTGTAAGATAGGAGCTAATAAATTAAGCATCACAAGTCTGATATGATTTGCAATTTCAGAAACTTTCAATGACTAGGTACCAAGATTCATAATACATATATATCAGTGAGATGCTTATTTTAAAAGTTGACCCTGATTCCCTTTCTCAAAAATTCAAATCTAGTGAGTTTTGTTAGTGTTTAGGAATTCATATACTTTATGAACTCTCCCCAGGTAATTATTTAATTAGAGCAGTGTATTAGTCGATTTTCTATTACTATAAGTATATACCTGAGAAATGTTATTTTTTTTAATTTTTAAAAAATTTTTATGGTACTAGGGATTGAACCCAAGGGCATCCTACCCTTAAGGTACATCCCCAGACCTATTTTTTTATTCTTTATTTTGAAATGGTCTCACTATATTGCGGAGGGTCTCGCTAAGTAGCCAAGGCTGACCATGAACCTGAGATCCTCCTGTCTCAGCCTTCCAAGTACTGGGATTACAAGGGTGCGCCACCATGCCAGGCAAGGTATTCTATTATAAAGAAAAGTAGTTTGTTGTGCTCATAGACTTGGAGGTTTCAAGGCATGACACCAGCATCGCATCGGCTCTGGTAAGGTTTCATGACAGATGTGATCTCAATGGTGGGAGCAGAGTGGCAGGGAGAGGTCACATGACCAGACAAGAGGCCAGAAAGTAAGTCAGGGATCGTGCTTGTCCTTGTAACAACTTGCTCTCGCAAGCACTAACTCAGGCTCTCATGCAAACTACCTAATTCCTTCCAAGGTCCAGAGCTCTAATGACCTAAATGCTCTAAGAGTTACCTCTTAAAGTCCCCCCACTTCTCAGGGTGTCACACTGAGGACCAACCTCCAACACATTTACCTTTGGAGGACAAACTACATCTAAATCACAGCACCCAGGTAATTCTAGTTAATGTTGAAAAAAAAAAAAAAATATATATATATATATATATATATATATACATATAAAATCTTTTAGCCTACTGTAGTTAACTGAGGAATCAATCATTAAAACACTTTTCTATGGCCCATACCCAGAGATTCCAGTTAATTGGTCTGGAATGGAATTTAGGGATCAGACTCCTTTGAAAGCTCTCCAAGTGTTTCTAATAGGTACACAAGGAATAATGGCTGACCTTGTTCTCTTACATGTAATATAATGGAGTCAGATAGATCTCAAAGACCAAACCTATTTTATCGAAGAAGGCTTACCTGTTATAATGTTTTTCTTGAAGATTAATTCCACTGAGTTAAGTATTATTTTCCTCACTGGTGACTTAGCACTTCCAAAATATGATATCATAATACTAAAAAAATATTAATGTAGTGTTTGTACTCTAAACTAATCACATGACTATAGAAAGTTTTTCCTGAGAAAAACTTCATGGAAAGTGAAATTGCACAGAAGAAATTAGAGAAGTAAAGAAAAAGAGAGAAATTCAGAAAAAACAATAGTTATTCCAATGAAGTGTTCCTAGATCGTATCGAGGTCTGTGTTAAACCATTCTTATGTATAACATTATATGATCTTTGCAATAAAACTATGTACATCTTTGAGTACATTTTACAGCTAAGAAAATGACCAGTTTCACACAAAAAGTTAGCCACTTGGACTAGAACCCAAAGCTCTGACAGTAGGAAAATGGTTTTCTTTTTTTTTTTTTTTTTTGCAGTACTAGGGATGGAACCCAGGGGCATCCCCAGCCGCCCCCCCCTTTTTTTAAGTCTTTATTTTGAAACAGGGTCTCACTAAGTTGCAGAGAGCCTCACTAAGTAGCTGCGGCTGGCTGTGAACCCCAGAGCCTCCAATCTCTGCCTTCCAAGTACTGGGACTACAAGTGTGTGACACTACACCTGGCTGGTTTTCTTATTATAAGATGTTCTTATTGAAATGTATCCTCAGATAATTATGTGGGACTTTTCCATGAAAGGAAGAGTATAGGCTCCGAGATTCCAAATATAAAGAAGAAATTCATAGGGGTCAAAGTGGCAAGGAAGAACTGGTGGTGAAGATGTTATGGTCCTGAAGTAAAGTGATTGTATTTTAGATGGGGAGCAACCCTTCCTTCCCTTCCCCACCCTCCTCCTTCAGGGAAAAAAACCTTTCTCTTGGAGTCTAGATTCCAGTAGAGCATGTAACATTCATGTGAGTTTACAGATTTTTGCTCTACTTTTGTTCTTGAATCACCCGCTTACGTGTTGCTTTGCTATTGCTTAACAGTGTGCCAAGCACTATACTGGGTACTAGGAACATACAGTAGATCTCTACCCTTAGAGTGTCACTTGCATAACCAAGAGGAACTGACAAATGCATTAAAAGAATGGGATGTTTGTGTTAAAAACAATAAGTGAAGTCATTTTCCCCCCTTTGGAGAGGGGTGAAATTGAGGGTGGAAGGAAAAAAGCAAATGAAGAAAGGAAAAATGGAGGAAGTTGGTTTCAGAAAAACAAAATAGCTATATTGGGGGAAAACCTTAATGCTGAAAATAGGTGCCTGATAGATTAATTCCCTCCACAGAGAACCCACCTTTTCCAATTCCTCACGATTTTGTGTCTTGTAAAGATAAAGAGCCAATAGCTTGTTAAGCCGTATTGATGACGATACAGTGAACCTTCACCTCTCCACACATCCACTTAATCTTTCAAAAAATTCCCAGTGGATGAGAAGTGCTTTATAAACTACCTATTTTCCTCTGAGTGGTATCATTATGGGCCAATTTATTTGAAAGTATTTCCTAAAAAACATTACCTACTGTCTAATGGGGATCTGCCCATCAATTGCAGAAATCCTATGGCCACTCTTTAGCAGTGCTGCAAATACACAATGTGCAGGATGCACTTGTTTTTTTCTCTTCTAGTATGAATGCAATTTTTTTATTTGGAAAATAAAGATAGACATAGGACCTTTCTCTTTTGTTTTTTTTTTTCCAGATAAATTAGGTAGCTCTATTCTTCCATTCCAAGAAAAATTTTTTTCCCTGGTTATTCACTTGGGGCTACTGAAAGAGATAGGAAAAGTACATATTCTACCCCCTTTTAATTCATCCCAAGGCTTCTGCCATGGAGCACAGAGCCCTGAAGTGTTTGCTATTCACCCATGCATAGCTCAGCGAATCCACTCAGAAACTATACATCTGTTTATACAACCTTATTTCATTATATTTTCATTTTGATTGATTTTCATATTTCTCTTCTGACCTTTCTGTCTCAGAGGCAAAATGAGCTTGGCACTGACCACTTGATATTAAAGAATGTAGTGAACACTTGCTCTTAAGAGAAAATTAGATCCGTGATGTGACTATTTTTATTTAATGTCAGGTAGTCATGACTTGTTAAGACCTGCTTTTCATAAAATTCTGCAATTGTGCTTATAATGAAAATTCATTCTTGATATTCTTGGTGTATTCTTTTTTGTTTGTGGAATTGAACCCAGGGGCAATCTACTTCTGAGCTACACTCCTATCTCTTTTTATTTTGAAACAGGGTCTCACTAAGTTGCTAAGGATCTTGCAAAGTTGCTGAGGCTATAACCTGTGACCTTCTTTCTCAACCTCTCAAGTACTGGGATCACAGGCATGTGCCACAACACCTAGGTTGGTGTATTCTAGTAACAATACTTCATCTGTAAATTACCTGCAGTTTTCCTTTTGTACTAGGATGATTCTTCATATACATTTCTAAAACTGTAATATGCTTTATTTGCAATGTTATATATACATATATATATACACACACATATATATGTATATATGAACTAATAAAAAACAACAATAGCTGAATGATGTCCCTAGTCTAGCTAACAATATTGTGTCAATATCACCTTCCTTGTTTGGATATTGTATTGGAGTTATAAAAGATATTAACATTGGATAATATTAGGGGGAAGGGTACATAGATTTTGTGTGAGTCATCTTTAAATTATTACAACAAAATACATGAGGAAACTGAGTTACAAACATAAAGGTTCATTCAGTTCACAGTTTTGGAAGTTTGAGGACATGATGCCTGAATCGACTTCATTTCTGGTGAGAGCAATAGATAGTGACATTTCATGTCAGGAGCACATGTAGAAGTGAGTGTTCACATCTTGAGCCAGGAATCAGAAAGAAAGAGAAAGAGAGCGACACTCAAGTCCCACAATCTACTTTCAGGGGACCTAAAGATCTCATACTTGGCCTCGCCTCTTCAAGGTCCCCAATACCTCTCAATATCACCACTCTGGGTACCAAACTTTTACATATGAACCTTGAGGGAATGCTTATCCAAACCATAGCAGATCCTATATATCATCTGTGCAACTTTATTTATGAATACAGTTCAAAATTTTAAAAGTTATAATTATTCCAAAGTTTAAAAAGTTAAAATAATTAAGAGTAGAATGAGAAAACAGGTGGTATTTTAATTTTACAAACATGGACCATGGAACAGTGACACTTGGGTTACTGGCGGCACCACGAAAGTCCTGTGTGACTTTGGGGGAAATAATTTGACCTCTCAAAGCCTCATTTTATTCATCTCAAAAATGGTGGTAATAGACTGGGTTTTGAAATTGAATGTAGAAATATATTTGATAAGCCCTGTGTAGAAAGGCCATTAGAAATAGGATGAGCCATTAGTAGCATAGGATAAAACCAAGAACAATAAGGAAGATCTGTTTTGAAAATTTTAAGTGTTTCTCTACCACACACGCTGGTCCTTAGGCAAAATGTGTGCTTTATGGTGTGACTTTACTTGGTTCCTTATTCCCTGCACATTTGTGTCCCTGTCCTACAGTTTTGAGATGATGGGAGGATAGAGGTTACTGATACCAGAAAGCAGAATTTAATCTTTTGTGCTGTCTCCTGCCTCTGGATACCTCCCTAGCAGGAGGCCCAGTCCCAGTGATTATCAGACCAAGGTACTTTGATATTGTAAAGTATAATCCTTTGGTTGTCCTCTTTTACAATTAAAACAGATAATCCACTATAATTAAACAATCTATTGGCTATCATCTTTTAAATTGAAAGCAAGCCCCATGACTTCGTAAGCCTGAAGAGCCAAGAAGGAACATCTATTTCTTTTTTTTTCCTTTGTGGTAACAGAATGCAGCAATAGTAAAGTGTTTTTTGGAAAAAGAACATTGAAGCTTCCATATGTCTTTTTTTTTTCTTTTTTAAAAAATGTGTTTCTTATCCTATATTGAGAATGCCTGTGCATTCCTAATGAGTCTCATCCCTATAGACAGATTTCTCTGATACATGCTTCTAGCACTATATTTCATGCAAACAAGGAATCCCAACTATAATAATCTAACTTCTACTAATTTGATGTACTAATGTAAACATGGACAGTGTATTTAATTCCCTTTCTAAAGAAACCATGCTTTCAGAAGAATGGATTCCTCCTCTTCACAGTCATAGTGGAATTTCATTCCTCCATGTAGAGATTCTATGTCACTGTTTTTGTCATCAGATCTTCGGAGAGGTGTTCATGATAAACTGTGGACCAGTGGTTGAAAGTTGAAACTGCTCTAGTTTCCAAGATGCATATGTTTTGTTTTTTGTTTTTTGGGGTTTTTTTTGCGGTACTGGGGATTGAACTCAGGGGCATTCTACCTCTGAGCTATACCCCCAGCCCTATTTTTTATTATTTATTTTGAAACCGAGTCTCACTAAGTAGTGAGTGCCTCACTAGGTAGCTGAGCTGGCCGTGAACCCGGATCCTCAGGTCTCAGCCTCCTGAATGCTGGGATTACAAGCGTGCACCACCATGCCCGGCTCCAAGATGCATATGTTTTTCTCAGACATATGGAGATCAGTTTTAAATGAATATATTTGGTGTTGATTTCTGTAAGTGTTCTACACACTTTGACAACCACCTTCTAGAGTTTTAGCTGCCTGGGCTGTTGATGAATAAAATGATAGCTCCCACATGAACAAAAGGATGCTGATGACACATATTATACGACCTGATGAGCATTTATGATTTTATCAGACAATAGTGGAAAAACTGAGACTTCTGGAAATACAATGCTGGAGCATAAAAGACTTGTTAAAAAATCTTATACAGTAACAAAGAAAGAAAAAAAGAGTTTCTTTTCTGGTAATACCTTTGACAATAACAAAATCATATTTTCAAAATTGTTCATAACTTATTTTCGGTGAAGCCCATCATGTCAGTAAGATGTTAAAACTTACCCAAAGAATAAATCTACCTTTCTCCACTTCGTTCTTAAAGGATCTACTTAGTACCTGATCTTACAAGTTCATCTGTAAAATGAGGGGAATTAAAAAAGCTTACCAATTATTTTGTTAATAAAATGATGTCACACATGCAAACTACCTACTGTACTTGTAGTATAAGTGCAGCTATAGCACTCTTCTTTCCTCCTCAAAAATATTAAAATTGGTTGACTGTCAAAGGAATAGATCACAGTTTAAATCTCACCTTTGATAGACCCATTGGGTACTTAGACCTAAGGATCATATGACAGCCCTAAGTAGCTTAAAGAATTCAAACATCAGACAGCCCCCTATCTAAAGCTGTGTGGGTGAAAGGAGGACGCTTTCTGGTGCCACCAGAAGGTTTTTCATAGATATCTCTACTTCTCCAAGCCACACAGGGTGCTCTAGTAGACTTTCTTCCACGAGTCAACCACTGTGGCTTGTCTAGGTTACCAAATATTCTCTGTTACCCAGACCTTGAGAGAATGTCTTGGAAAACATAAGATTTTGCTTGTCAGGCGAGTCTTTCCATCAGTATGTTGTTTGACTTAGGACGCCTCATATTATTCTATTTGGTTATATACACTTTTTACCTTCTTCATATTTCTATCTTCCAGTACAATACAATAGTTTTATTTGCCCTGGGTGGTTCCATAACCAATATTCATATTGCTAAACCCAGGGAAGCCTTCTCTAGTGATTAGTTTCTACTTTAATCTCCTTTTTATCTCTAGAAACAAAAATATTTCTGTCCTTGGGATTAGAGATTTTGAACTTGTTTTAGGCCCTGGAATTCAAAAACAAAACAAAACAAAATATTATTTAGGTCTTGCAATCACAAGTGCAACTTAGTTTAAGAGGTATATCTTAAGCATCTTTTGGAAAACAACTGAATGGTCTTCAAAGTGACCTCATTTTAATCTAAAAGGAGAGATACATTTAATATACCAACCATTACTGCCCTTGTCTTCCCTTCTCATATTAGTTATCCCAGTTTCATAGGAAAATATTTAGGTGTAGTGGTTAGTTTTACATGTCAACTTTGGTGGTCTATACTGCTCATATATTTGATCAAACATTATTCTGGAGATTTTGCTCAGGATAGTTTTGTGACTAAACTAACATTTAAACAATGGACTTTGAATAAAGCAGATAATTCTCCATATTGTGGGTGGGCCTCATTTAGTCAGTTGAAGGCCTTAATAGAATATAGACTTACCTTCCCTGAGCAACAAGGAATTCTACCAGATGACTGTCATTGGACTCAAATCACAATTCTTTGCATCTTTCCAGCCTACGGGATTAGATTTGGGGCTCACCAAGCCTCCACAATACTCTGAACTAACTCTAAAATCAACCAATCTCTCTCTCTCTCTTCCCCCCCCTTCCTCCCTCCCTCCCTCGCCTTTCTCTTATCTTCATATGAACATATCATATATTATATTAAATGTTCATATTTAATATGATACACACACAGAGAGAAAAAGAGAGACAGAGAGAAGAGATAAAGAAGAGAGAAGAGAAACAGATTTCCTATCGTTATTGTTTCTTTGGAGAACCCAGGCTGATCCTGAAAGCTTCCCAGTAGCATAAATCAAATTAAGTGTTTACCTGAAAACACTATAGGCAGACATATATTTTTATATCCCAGAACTTGGCCTAATTTTCATCAAAAAAAAAAATATTCTCACTCACAGAATGCAACTGAAGCTTCTCACCCAACATTTAGCCTTGTCACGTACTAGTCTCATATTGTCCTTACATTTTTTTTTTCCATTGACCTCAATATTATTGGTGATGGCCCTGCCCTGACTTCTCCTCCCTACACGTTCTCCTAAGAGTCCTAGGATTGATGTTGAAACTCTAGAGATATAGGAATAGATGAATGGGGTCAGGGGGATGACTTTAACAAAGAAACGAAGCTCAGCCTTCATAATTTGTGTGTGTGTGTGTGTGTGTGTGTGTGTGTGTGTGTGTGTATGCATGTGTCTCATAATGGGGGTTAAATTCAGGAACATTCTACTTCTAAGCTACATTCCCAGCCCATTTTATTTCTTTATTTCTTTATTTTTGCAACAGCGTCTTGCTAGCTTGCTGAGAGTCTCTCTACATGGCTGAGGCTGGTCTCAAACCTGTGATCCTCCTGTCTCAACCTCCCAAGTACTGGGATTACATGCTTGTACCACCATGCTCAGCTTCAACTTTTAACTGCAATTTAAAGTTTCATGTGAAGGAAGAGTGTCCCCTCTCACATGGAGGGTATTGAGAACTTTTTAAAACTGAAGTTAACAAAAATAAACCTATCTCTATGACTTCCCTTATGCTTTTAAAATTCAAATTTTCTATTCATTAATATCATAATTTCACCTTATTATTGGGCTTAAATTGATTTATTTTTTGAGTAAGTGATGTCTCACAGCCATGCAGAATTAAAGTGAATTTGTTTGTTCTAATTTTCACAGGTTTTATCTGAACAAAAGTAATTTTTTTTCCTGACTAAATTGACTATGGAGACCTAGATAATACAAGTTAATAGCTTCCTACAGAATAAACAGTGAGCTATAGTTACTGATATTTTTTATAATAAGTATCTTTTGCATATTTCAACTTTCTCTTGCCTTATTGATACACATCATAAGATTAACGAAGCCTTTCTCGAGGTAATAAATACAGTGCCAAAGAATTGGATGGATAATGCTAAACTTATATGTTTTTTGGATAATTCAACATTTCCTTCACTCTTACAATTCTTTTCGACATAAACTATTTAAAATTCTACAAAACTATAATACTAAATATTTTATTGTATTTAAAGCTCCCATTCTATTAAACATGCTCATATCTTTACTCTTGATTTTCACCAGCCTGATAGCTGTGTTAGTGATAATTTGCGGGAATTTTTCATGAAGAAAACAAAATATATTTTATTGCCCCATAGGACCACTAAATAGGGATTGTCTGCATTGATTTTTTTTCTGAAATGCTTTTTGAGTACTGTGGAAGTATCAGGTTGTCAGTGTTTATTTATATAACATTTTATGCTATTTTTAGGTTAAAGATCAGAGACTCTGGTTTCTCAATGCCAAAATGCTTAAGAAATCAGATCGTAAACTGAGTGCGGTTACTTTATACTTATAATCCCAGTATTTGAGAGGCTGAGACAGGAGGACCCCAGGTTTGAGGACAGCCTCAGCAAGTAGTTAAGATTCTCAGCAACCTAGGAAGACCCTGTTCCAAAAAAAAAAATTAAATAAAGGGCTGTAGGTGTAGCTCAGAGATAGAATGCTCCTGGGTTCAATGGTAAATAAATAAATAAATAAATAAATAAATAAATAAATAAATAAATAAATAAATAAATAAATAAATAAATAAATATTAGATCCTATATTTACTTTATTAAATATATAAATTAATAGCTTCATTCTCATAGTAAATATAACACTGATGGGCTAAAATGAATCCAGTAAGTAGAGTTCAAGTTGGTAATAAAATCCTTTCTTGTAAACTGGAATGATATATAGCTTTACAAATATGAAAGGATGGTAACCTTTGGTAAGATTCTTGACATTAGGAATTGTGAAGGGAAGCTTTCTTCTGTTTTTTGGTTGGTTATTCTATGTTAGGAAAATCAATACTCATGTTTATTTATTTAGAAAAAAACTAATAAACAAATGGTTAATTGTACTATTGGCACAGATTCCCATAGTTTCCATCATTTAGTTGAAGAAAAAAAGTTAAGAAAGTCAATATATTTTGAATCAAAAGCATAACATTTTGCCATATTTTTGACTATTAATTGGTTCTACTTTACCTACACAGTAACTCATCACAAGATATGGTTGAAAGAGAAAATTTTTATAGAGGAAGCATAATGGACATGCATTGCAACACTGCAAGGTGCCTACCTTGGGTATCTTTGGAAATGGTCTGTTTGATTTATTAAAAAATATTAGCTGGCCCAGAGTGATACACCATTTTGCAAATGATTAAATCACAACTCAGAGAAGTTAAAAAAAATTTATTCACACTTTCACTTAACAAGTATTTCTGAGAAACTGATTTCTAGCCTGGTGGTAGAAGTCATTAAGTTACAACAATGAGCAGAAAGGACAAATTTCCTGATTTTATGACACTTTGAGTCGAGTGAGGGAATCAAGTATTGATCAAGAAATCCTGAAATAAATGAATAATGAAAAGCTGATAAAAGTGCGGCAGAGGAAAAGAATGCCATCGTAGGAGAGCATATAATAATGAAACTTGACTGAGCTTAATGGACCATGGAAAAGCTTTCGCCAAGAAAATTATCATTAAGATGAGGTGTGAAAAAATGTGAATTCTAGGAGGGAAGCCAGGAAAATTTGGACTGGTTTGAGCCATGCCAAAGGATTGCTGTGTCATTAGAGAATGTTTTATGATTTTAGAAAACAAGATAAATCAAACCAAACAAAACACAGCTTTAGCTTTAGCAGGACTCTTAATGGCTACTTCAGTCTTAATGGAAACACAAAGATTTTTTTTGATGATAAGTAAAACCCTACAGAGTTCAAGGGCTCACATAAAATCACTAGAATTAATATTAAAGGTCAAGATACTTTTTCTCCTGCCATATACTAGAAAATATAGCTTTTGTAGCCTGGCATGGTGGTATATACCTATTATCCCAGTACTTGGGAAGCTTAGACAAGAAGATTCCAGGTTCCAGATCAGCCTTAGCGACTTAGTAAGACTCTGAGCAATCTAGTAAGACCACTGGAGATGCAAATCAAAACCACATTGATATTCTATCTATCCCCAACTGGAATGGCAATCGTCAAGAAGTCAAACAATAATAAATGCTGGCAAGGATGTGGGGAAATAGAAACTCTTCTACACTGTTGGTGGGATTGCAAATTAGTTCAGCTCCTATGGAGATCAGTGTAGAGATTCCTCAGAAAATTGGGAATGGATCCACCATATGATCCAGCTATACCACTCTCAGGTATCTTTCCAAAGGGACTGAAATCAGAATATTACAGTAATACATGCATATCCATGTTTATTGCAGCAAAATTCACAGTAGCCAAGTTATGGAATCAACCTAGGTGTCCATCAACAGATCCAGTCACAAAAAGTGAAGGGTCATATGTTTCTTTTATATGTTGAAGCTAGGGAGTAATTGAGAAACAAGAGGGACTTTATATAATGGAGGGGAAGCTCCAGTGGAGTGAGGGAGATGGTCTAGAGGAGGATGAATTAATGAAGGAAACACTTCCATTGACATCCTATACATATGTGAGAATAACAATGCCAATCTCAATACCATGTATAGGATGGGGGGTTTGGGGAGAGAACCCAGGGGAAACTCATTAGGTGCTGTGTGCATGTATGTCACTATCACTCTGAACTGCATTATGATGTGAGATTATGATGTACCAATAAATGTGTAGAAAATTAAAAAAAAAAAAGGATTGGGAGTGTAGCTAGGAGTTGGAATACCCCTGAATTCAATCCCTAGTACCAAAGAAAGAGAGAGAGAGACAGACAGGCAGAAAGACAGACAGACTGACTCTACTCCCACTCCCAGCTAAGACCTCTGGGCAGAGATAAATCCCATGCATTTTACCATTGCACTTTTTTTGTTCATAAAAGTATCATTTTGAGCGGGGCGTGGTGGCACACGCTTGTAATCCCAGCATTTGGGAGGCTGATCCGGGTTGGTGGCCAGCCTCAGCTACCGCAGCTTATTGAGACTCTGTTTCAAAATAAAGAATAAAAAATAGGGCTGGGGGTATAGCTCGGAGGTAGAATGCCCCTGAGTTCATTCCCCAGTACCACACACACACAAAAAAAGTATCATTCTTCTTTGTGGCCACTAGGATTTATAGCTTGTCATTCTTGGTGAGTAAATTTGTGGTTCTCTAGCCACAAGTCTGAAACAAAGGAGATGCCAGTTGACATTTGATGCTGCTCAATACCTTTACAATACTAGTCAAAGCATCTCTTCACGATCCCCTATGCATCCTTTAGATGAAAATGCCAGGTCAATTGTTTCATTCTTTCAAAGGAAACCCATTCAAAAGGTGCACAGCGTCAGAATGGACTACCTGTAGCTAGGTATCAAAAGACAGAAGGAAATATGAGAGATTAGAAAAAGTAAAAGCAAGCTATTCACCACTGCCAAAACCATCAACATGTGCCCCTGGGCTAGGTTCTCCTAAGATTCTGACCCTACTCCACCTGGAGGAAGTCCTTGTGCAACTGAAAGGTACAGCTGATCCTAGCCTAGCACTCAAGATACATCTTTGGGTAAGATCCAAGAGGTAGCGAAATAAGGAATCATAAATTCCGTGGGTGCTTATGCCTGCTAACAGAGAAAAATACGGGAGCCTGTGAGTGTTGCAACTGTTTCCATCTGTTCTCTTTATGTGTAACTGATGTAAGAAATTAGTGACTGCCAGAAGTCACTTGGTTCGCAATTACAGTGTTTAATGATATTAGTATAAACCAGGAAAATGAGCTAGTCAATTCTAGAAAGCACAAATGAAGGTGAAATCAACTTTTGAGACACTCCATCACCAATGACAGTATTTCTCATTCCTTACAGTAAAGGAATGTTCACACATTATAGAGCAGATGGAAAATCTCTAAGACCTGCAGATAAAAGGTGAAAGGATCTCTCTCAAAAGCTTCTAAATTTTCATGATTAGCCATAGGAGTGGCTTTATTTGTCTCATAAAGGTCAAAGGGGTAGGTGAAATAGAGACAAAAAATACAAATGGGTCCTATTACAAATTACACTCTCACCCCTGGTACTTGTTGCATGTCAAACTGTTGTGCTATAATATCCATCCTTGTTTTTAGTTTGAATCCAGAAGACCACACATTCTGCAGGTCTGATTTTCACTAAGCCTCTGAACCAGCAGAAGAATCTTCACATTAAACAAGTGTAGCCCTTTATAAGCCATTTCTGAACAAACAAAGGGGGGGGGGCAAAAATCATCTGAGGAATGGGCTTATTAATCTCTACCCTTAATAATGCAGGAAACATGGCATTGTGGAAAAACCCAAAGGCTGTGAATGGTCTTGGTAAACCAAGTAGTGTACAAATATACATAGTCAAGACACAGTGATTCGCCTAAAATAAAATGAAACAAAATACAGAGTTCTCTTTATAGAATATCTTTGAGTCATCAATGAAAGAAAAAATCCATAAGACAAGGAAATATTTACATAAACATTTTACCTGTAGGAGGTAATCAATTTTAGCAAATAATGCATGAATTTTGCAGAAAAATGGCTATGAGTTTGAATATCCAATCTATCACTTTCTAGCTGTTTGACTTAATTAAACCCCTTTGAGGAGTACACTTTTTAATGTCTAAAATTCTTATGGTAAAATAGAAGCAATACTCACCATCTCATTATACCATTGTGTATACATTTTAATGTGAAGTTCCTGATGTGCAATGGGTGATTGATAAAACCTTGTCTGTTTCCTTAGTCAAACTGTGTACTTTTAGAAGGATTTACTATTTGAAAGGCTACTGAATATCTAATGAAAGAATTATTATAAAAACTGTGGACAAATAATAACTTAAATGCTTCTGAAGGTTCACAGATGGCTTGCTGCCCATTAGTAGGCCCATCATTGCCCATGGAGCACTGGCTTGGGCACAGTTGAGAGTCATGAAGAAGCTGAGGGCGGTAGAGCATTTAGAATGCTCTGAAAATTCTTCATCAAATCAAGCAAGAATACATTGATTATCTCTTATTAAAGCACTCAATACAGCATACTTGGAGTCAAATTGTTCAGCAACTAACACGTCCTTTCAGAAATGAACTACTGAAATGCAGGATCATAATAGAAATAACAGTGAGACAATTCACAATTGCCAAACTATAGAACCAGCCAAATATCCATCAACAGATGAATAGATTACAAAACTATGGGATATATACACAATGGAATTTTACTCAGCCATAAAGAAGAACAAAATCATGTCATTTGCAGGGAAATGGATGAAAATGGAAAACATTATGCTAAGTGAGATTAGTCAGTCACAAAAAGTAAAAAGTCGTGTGCTCTCCCTAATATATGGAAGCTAGGGAGAAAGTGGGACATAGGAGGGACTCTAGGTGAATAAGGAGAAACCTTAGATGAACAAAGAAGGTGACTTAACTGAAGGTGATGGGGGAAACACCCTAATGCACATGATGTACTTTCACAAACATATCAAAGTCAATCACTAAACTGAACTTGAGAAGGAGGGAGGGTGAGGGAGTGGGATGAGAATTGGGGAAGAGTTAAATAAGAGATGTGTGCATGTATGACTCTACCAGCTTGTGCCTAACAAAGATGTATGATTACAATGGACCAATAAAAAAAAAGAAAAGAAAAGAACTAGTGAGATCATCCAGTCAAAAAAAAAGTGAAGGGTCATATTATATGCTTTCCCTCATATGTGGAAGTTAGGGAGGAATTGGGATTCAAAAGAGACTTCTGGGTATATTTCCAAAAGGACTAAAATCAGAATATTATAGTAATGCATGAATATGCATGTTTGTAGAGCACAATTTATAATAACCAAATTGTGAAACCAACTTAGGTGTAGGTTAACAGATGAATGGATTATAAAATAATGGGATATGTACACAATGGAATTCTACTCAGAAATAAAGAAAAACAAACATTTTATTTTCAAGAAAATGGATAGCACTAGAAAATGTTATGCTAAGTGAGATTAGCCAGTCACAGAAAGTGAATATGTTTTCTCTCATATACAGAAGCTAGGGAGTAATTGGGATACAGAAGGGATTTTAGATAATGGAGAAGAAACCCCAGTGGAGCAACAGAGGTGGTCTAGGGGTGGTTGGAGGGGGGAGTTAATGAAGGAAACACTTTCATTGACATATTATCTATGTGTGTGAACACCAAGGCCAATCTCAATATCATGTATGGAGAAGGGGGAATTGGAAAGGACCTGGGCAGAATTCACCAAGTGCTCTGTGCCTGTATGTCACTATCACTCTGAACTATATTATGATGTGAGACTATAATGCACCAATAAAAATATTTTTTAAAGAGGGACTCCATACAAACAGAGGAAACCTTAGTGCAGTGATGAAAGGGAAAGTGTTAAATGAGATGATATACTTCTACAAAATTATCAATGCTTATCTCAGTATAATGTAGGGGAAGAGGAGGAGGAGGGTGGAGACAGAGGAAACTCACCAAGTGTCCTGTGCATGTCTCTGTTACTCTGAACTTCATTATAATGTATGATTTCAATGCACCAATACAAGAAAAATTTGAAAAGAAAGAATAAGTTCTAAATACCTGGGGAGAAAAAAAAAAGAAAAAAACAGATGTGTGTATTTGCAACAAAACACTTAATTCTGCTGCATTTACATTAATGTTATCAAGATATAGGTTATTTGCTTACATTCTCAAATTTAAAACTCCCCTGTTTTGGAATGCATAGAGAATCTGTAAGTGATAGAGATCTTGGAGACCACAAAATCATGCACTTGGGAAATTCCTACTTCTGAACTTCTAAACAAATATATGAAATTCTGTTGATTTTGTTAGGCATATTATTCTCTGAAAGCTCTAGACATTAAACTACATATTTTATTAGTGAGGCCTTCTACAACTTAATGAGACCCTGTTTCAAAAATAAAATAGGGCTGGGGGGTGTATCTCAGGGACAGAAAGCCCCTGGGTTCAATCCCCAATACCACAAATAAATATTTCATCAAGTTCACTTACTATATAAAAATCCCTCCAATCATTGGATTTTTTTATTATTATGTGAACAAAATAAAAATATATAAGTTTCACATTTATTAAAATGAATAATATCATTAGTAGCTATAGTTTCTGCAGTTTTGCTGAAAGTATTAACTTAGGAGTTTGTACATGGTTATTTTCAGCTATTCTTCTGACTAGAATATTTTCAATTAAATATTTGTTTTTATGTATTAAAATTAATTTGAGTATTTCTAAAATTCCCTAAAAATATGTCTTGATATTTCTGACCATTGTCTAAGTTTAGGCATATATTTTTACATATATCTTTAGTTAAATGGTAGAAGGAAAATAACTACAATCGAATCCTTTAGAAAGAAAATCATGAATTAATTTCATTTAAAATGGGTATGCATATTTAAATGTGATGTAAATCAGCTGAGCCTGGTGGTACACACCTATAATTACAGTACATGGAAGGCTGAGACAGGAAGATTGTAGGTTTGAGGTCAGCCTCAGCAACTTAGCAAGAGTCTCAACAACTTAGAGGCCCTCAGTAACTTAGAGAGACCTTATTTCAAAATAAAATAAAATAAGGCTAGAGGTATAGCTTAAATATAGAATGCCCATGGGTTCAATCTTCAATACTGCAAAAAAAAAAAAAAAACAAGTGACATAAATCAATGACATATAACACAACACCCCTTTTCTTTACTCAGAAGCTAAACATTGGTATAATTTCATATTGAAAAATTCATTTTTCTTTTCTTTTTTTTTTTTTTTGTCATGTTGGGTTATGGAAGCTAAGATTTGTATGAATCAGTTGCATCATTAAGAGGTGGTAACATATAGAGACTTAGTAAATGTAAAAGTCACCTGGAACACACAGACACTATGACAGAGGTGGCCTTTGAGCCGTTCATCAGTATGTTCATCTCACATTTTGGATATTGTACTGGGCAGAGTCACTGAATGGGAAGAGCCAATCATCATCAGGATACTCAGTTTTTCCATGGAGAAATAAAGTCTTCCACTACTTCTTTCGTCTCCCACATCCTGTAAGACACATTTTGTTCTGTTTTAATTGTTTACCAATGGGACCGATCTGTGTGAAGATTGAGAACCATTTGTGGATGAGAGCGAACTGTTCCTTCTGAAGGCATGCTTGTGCTTTCTGCTGGTAATGGTCATATACAGTGGGTGTTAAAAGCAGTACAAACGTCCAAATACAAGTGTTTCCCCTCCATCCCTGCAAGAGATCAGGAAAATATATATCAAAATCTTTCAGAAGTGAGGCTGGGGTGGAACAAGTTTTACAATTACTGTGCCCACCAATTCTGTTCTTGCTTCCCATGGTTTTCACTGTCCTACATTCTTTTATTTTTTGTGGGGAGGAGGCAAGGTATCACTGGAGATTGAACCCAGGGGCATTCTACCTCTGAGATACTCCTTCAGCCCTTTATTTTTTGTTTTGAAACAGGATCTTGCTAGGTTTCTGAGGGTCTTGCTAAGTTGCTGAGGCTGGTCTCAAACCTGCGGTCCTCTGTCCAAGTCTCCCAAGTGCTCAGAACAGAGTTGTGCACCACTACACCTAGCTCACATTCCTACATTCTTCATCCATATTTATTTCTGTAAATTGTATATATATATATATATATATATATATATATATATATATGTGTGTGTGTGTGTGTGTGTGTGTGTGTGTGTATGTGTGTGTGTGTGTATGTATACACACACACACACATACACACAACACCAACTGATTTTATCTCAGGCCCTTTGGTAAAAAATATGGACTTCGAGAGATTAAGATGATGTTACTGTGCACAAGGAATTTACTTATATTAGGTGAACTTTCCAGTGGGTTATTATAGACTAGGATAGTAGTAGCTCTCATGGAGATAGGAAAATTGTATTGTGAGCTCAGAAAAGTGACTAGTTAACTCAAGTAGGGACAGTATAAGGCTTTGGAAGGCTTTTTAGTGGAAGCGAATTATTAAAGACCATGCTTTCTCTGGAGATTTCTCTGGAAAAGACAACAACAGTCTTTACTCTAGAGAAGTATATTTTCTCAACTGCTACTGTGCCATCATTCCATAACCAATGGTAGTGGCAGTGGCATAAGATGAACATTAAGTGACAACTTGATGGTAGGCTTTCTAATGACTAAACTATAGCAAATGATATGGAACTAGCCCTTATGAGGGGTGAGAGGAGAGAAGGTTAAAGAAAAGCATCGTGAAACAAATTATATCTGAGTTGAACACTGAAGGTCAGGAGTTGGTCAGACTAGGAGAAATGGAAATGTATTCCCGAAAGAAGTTTGAGAGACCTGGGTATGCTTATGTTTCTTCCCTTCTAAAAAGTACGTCCAAAGTTCTGTTTCACTTAGGGAACTATTAATGTCAATTCATTTTGATTTGCTAAGGGTCAAGACTGGGAAATGTCTTTGGGAACATATCAGTGAGATGAAGATGAAGTCTTTCTTGGGGAAAAGGAGAATTAAGACATGACGTTCGTTTGTACAACAATAACAACCTAGTTGTTGTTTTGTTTTGTTTTTTAGAACTCACAGGGTTTTAAGAATAAATGAAGGAGATATACTTTTTGTATGAATGCTTAAGAGCTATTTAGAAGTTAATAAAAAATAGATTTTTTCTCTCTCTTCTTCATCACTCAAGCATCCATTTTTAGTGTATGTGGTCTGAAAACCACTTTATCTGTCTATAAACATCTTGAAAAGACATAGTCTTTTTCAGAAGAAAAAGATACTGAATAAAAACGAAGGATGTTACTTGGTTCCATACATTAGTTTCATGCTATTCATGGCCCTAAAATCTGACTCATAATAAGTAAAAAAATAAATAAAATAAAAATGGATGTCTTTACTTTTGCCAAAGTTTCCTGTACATGATCCATAAATAATGTAAAATGATGACTTTTAGGCTGGTTTGCTTTGTCTTTCACTCATTTTCTACTACCTTTACAGAATTCTAAGAGCACTGTCATTGTTTTATGAAACCGAAACCAAGTTAATTGAGTTATCAAGACAGGTAAAAGCTTATCTTGCTGGATGTGATGGCATATGCCTGTAGCCCCAGCAACTTAAGAAGGGAAGGGGGATCAAAGGAAAGGAAAGAAAAAGAAAAAAAGAAAGAAAAAATACCCCCAACCTTACCTGTATAATTAACTTGGTTTCCAAGAGAGGTGAAAGTATATCTGTACTGAAACTAAAATTCATATAGTACTTATTCTATCTGGCTACCATTCTAATGTGTTCATATAATTCTTATCAGAACTTTATGAGCTAAGTTCTCTTATTATCTGTATTTTAAAGAAGAGTCATAAGAAACAACCAATGTAAAATCATAAGTAATGCAGCCTAAACTTGAATCAAGGCAGTAATCCTTCAGCCTTTGTGCTTCTAATCTCCACTGCTCTAAGGAAGAAGCATGGCTGGGTGTGGTTGTGCACACCTGTAATCCCAGTACCAGTGAGGCTGGGATAGGAGGATTGAAGGTTTGAAGCCAACCTTAACAACTTAGTGAGTCTGTCAGCATCTTAGTAGACCCTGTTACCAATAAAAAAAAAAAATAGGTCTGGGGTTAAAGGGGTATGAGGTAGAATGCCCCTGGATTCAATCTCTAATACCACAAAAATAAACAGGAAAGAAAGAACGAGAGAGAGAGAGAAAATAAAGGAAGGAAGGAAGGAAGGAAGGAAGGAAGGAAGGAAGGAAGGAAGGAAGGAAGGAAGGAAGGAAGGAAGGAAGGAAAGGTAGGAAGGTAGGGAGGGAAAAAAGAAAGAAAATAAACAAACACTAGGTAGAAGAATCAAGAGTTGGGGCAGATTAAAATGTCCCCTTTTTTGTCTCTCCAAATTTAGGTGATTGATGTTGGGTTCTAAAAAAACTGGCTAGCTCTTTTCTTCCCTACCATCATGAACAACACAGCAACTATCTGAATCAGGAATTTCGCAACCAACTAACTACTTCAGAGGAGACAAATGGTCATTGATGCCCTTCACTCTGGAAAGGTAACAGAACCTAAGGCAGAAACTCTGGAAAAACTAGCCTAAATACATAATACCACACCAGAGATCATCTTTGTCTTTGAATTCAGAACCCATTTTGTTGGTAGCAAGACACCTGGCTTCAGCATGATTTATAATTCTCTGTAGAACACAAAGGGAAATGAGCCCAATCATAGATTTGCATGACATGGCATGTCTGAGAAGAAAAAGAAATCAAGAAAACATGGGAAGGAGCACAAGAACACAACGAAGAAAGGGAGACTGCAAAGGCTAAAGTTGGTGCTTGCATAAAGTGCCATGGAGATATCAAATAATAGCTGGAAAGCAAAGATTCTGCAGAGACTTTATCTGCAGCATAGTGTGAGTTTTTCATGTTAGGATTAATAAACTGTAATAACTTTTGTTTGTTTTGTTTTGTACAAAAAGCTATCCAACACTCCCTAGACACATCCTCCGGAAAAGTAAGAGGTGTGTGTGTGTGTGTGTGTGTGTGTGTGTGTGTGTGTGTGTGTGTATGAAGGTGCCTGCCTATGAACTGGAAATACAGATCCACTGAAAGTGAAAACAAACCAGACTGGGGCCTGACATCACCTCCATCATCTAATTTAATTCCCATAAGACACCTGTGGTCTAGTCCTCATCCTTGCCAGTCTTCTAGTGAAGAAACTGAACTCAGTGTGGCTAGGTATCATGTGGCACAGTCAGGATATGAACCCAGATATGTCTACAAAAAAATAAAAAGAGGTGGATGGCATTATGAGAACATTTAACAGAAAACAATCCATTAACTGGAAATGAGCATAGCTCAATCTACTTCATGTGGTTGAGAAAACCAAGTTTGTAACGGTACTCTGAATAATATTTGAGCAACTTCCACAAAGAATGTAAAATTTCTGCATAGGCAAACAAGGTCTCCTGTATGACCCTCCCTTTATTTCCAGTTTACCATTCAACTTATTAACCTCGGGGGGGAAAAAAGGACATGAAATATGTGTAGTTATTCAACTGAATCTATATCTCACACCCGTGCATCATAAATATATGTTTAAGCTTTTGTATGAAATCATGAGTATTAGGAGGCATTCACTAATATTGCATATTTGGTAAGATGGTACAATGGTAAGATGGCTAATTTTATATTGAGCACTACAATGTCACCAGATGGAAGATTTCATGGCAGCGATTTTAGGACATGCATAAAGCCAAAGACCTCTGGATCGAGGGTCAGGAGCACTGGATTTTAATTTTGGCTCTGAGCTATGATGGTTCTTCACTGAATAGAAAACACAACTCACAAGGCTTTTGTGCAAAAGCCCAGCTAGAACTGGCATCTCCAAACCCCCTGTGGGATCCTAAGAAGGTTACTTGAACATCAGATCTCCAGTGATACATCTGTAATGTAAACTATGACCTAAATTATCTCTAAGTGCTTCTCTAGCTCTGAAATGGTATGGTCACTAACATCTAATGTTTAGCAATTGATCCTGATTTCTTTTCCCCAAAACAACTGATTTAGAAATAGGGCAGAATGCAGGTGGTCGGAAGCAAGTCCTCTAGATCTCTAGACGCAGTTGATACTTGGGTGCTAAGTCAGAGGCAGATTTCCCATTGGGAAGAATTACATTGGAATAACTGGTGGTTTGCATGCATCTTTTAAAGAAAGATCTTTTCTCTCCTCAATGGAAATGAAAAAAGAAATGTACAATCAGCCAGTGGCTGTCAGCTACCATCAGGCAACTTGTTTATGTCTCACTGTCCCTTTTACATTGGCAGCATCATGCATTTTAATTAGGAGTGCCTACAAACCTGGTGCCCTCTCTACCTGCCACATAGAAATGAACGTCAGAATGTTGCAGAAGACAGTTGTCCAAGATGTAAAGAACCGAGCATCTCAGAAAATGGACTGATATTCATGCAATGAGTTAAAAACCCAGGGGATTACAATGAAAGATTCAATTTGCATTGAGCTGATATAGACATCCCAATGTCAGCGGCTCAATTTCCATATGCAATATTGATGAAAGTGATCATAGTTACCATTTAAGAGCTTCCCTATGTGACAGTTACACTGTACAAATGTTATTTTACAGATATGGAAATCTAGATTTGAGAGGTAAAGATATCTTATCTGAAAAAATGGGGATTTAAATACAAATGCCATTGGAACTTCATTTGATGAAGTTTACTCTTCAACAAATTGTGAATTCTATGCTAGTCTGGTGGTGATGTCATCTATTTGAGAAGAAAAATCTCTCTGAATACAATGAAAAATGAATTCAACCGTAAAAGGAAAACAAAAATTGGTGCAAAAAAGAAAACACCAGGAAAGAAGGAAGGAAGGAAGGAAGGGAAGGAAGGCAAATCTAAAGAAAAAAAATTGTAATTACAGGGGAAGAACTGTGAGCCAAAAGGACAGTAACAAAGAAGGGATGTTTGTGTGACAATGCAGAAGGAAAAAGAAGCCAAGGGATTTGATGTGTGCATGCTAAAATCCAACTGTTTCCCTTAAGGAGTGCATATTAGTGTCTCTTTTGATCAGTAAGTCAATGTTTCAACTGTGTTATCAGTACCTTCCGTGTGGCTTTTAATAATCGTTCTTGAAATAGAAGTGTTTTTGCAGACACATTGGGAGACACTCTTCTCACTTGAATGATTATTTAATCTACCCTGAAGCTGTCTGTCTGTCTGCAGGACAAGGTGTTCATGCAGATTGAAAGCCAGAGAAAGCCAAGAATGAGGCCAATGTCTTTGAACAAATTGACTTACATAATGGCCCTGTCAATCCACCCTCCCCTCCACTTCCATGCTTTTGGTTTATCCTAAACTTGACCAGTATCTCTTTGTGTTTGCCTTCTTTCCCTCCCATCAGTGGATCACCTCTTCTTCTTTGAATTCCTACTAAGTGGGAGTCATACATGAGTATTATAAGGAACATTTCTTCTAACACCAAGAAGGATACAAGGAACATTAAGCAGAAAGGTAGCTATGACTACAATAGCTACGGAGCCAGACAAGGCAACAATGATAATCTAAGTGTTCCAGACCTGTATTGGATTAGATCAGAGGGGCATCTCCCCCTAGAGTTTCATGGAGGGCATGAACTAACAGGATTCCAAAAGATGAAACTGACCAAACAGGACATTTCAAGCTAAGAGAAGCATGTGAGCTTATTTGGCAAAGGAACTTACTCTAATTGTCTAATTCGGAATGATTTTTAGTGGCTGTTGTAAGTGCTTTCCTGAGATAAATCTTAAAAACGCATTCATTCTCAGCCATAATACATTAGATATATCTGCCATGGTTATGTAATTGCAGAGATATCTGTATCATCTGCCATATTCAAGGAGGTAAAAGAATCTAGTGAGCCAAAAACATCGAGTTAGAAGTATGTAAAGAGGAAATTTCAAGAGGAGATATGAGAGTTTGGTTAGCTAAAGAAATTTGGGGGCAAATTTAGAAGGCTGTGACTGTCAGGCAGAGGAAATTGTATGTGATGAAAAAAAAATATACACTCATGTATTTGTTACTCACTGTATTATGTGTGAAAACCTAGTGGACAAACTTGGTTTGGTTTAAGTCCATGCCTTTTCCATCCACACTGTCAATAACTTACTTCCCAAATGCTAACAATCCTTCAAGACATTTTATTTTCCTGATTGCTTATTGCTTTATGTGCAGTCTAGACTTAGTTAACATCATCTGTGAATTATATTTTTCTACATCTTTTAGTAGGAATGATGGGATGGATCTCAGATATCTAGAATATACTGTAGTGTGGCGATAGCAGTGCAGGGACAGAGGCAGCAACAATTTCTTATAGGAGCTGTGTGGTCAGCAAGTTGGACCTTGGAAATGAAGCAAAAGGTTGATGTACAGAAACTACAAGGGACAGTGAAGAGGAAATTCTCAGCTCAAGAAACAAACAAAATGCAATGGAGAAAAGATAGAGCAGAGGATACTACTGCATGCCTACCTGACAGTACCTGCAGCTGCATCTTACGTATAATTGTACACTGGAAATTGTACGCAGAATTAACTGAGGTATTTGGCCCCATCACCATGCTGCATTTGGTAAACAAGTATGAGCTATTAGTCAAGAATTAAAGTAAGCTCTGTTAAAACATAGTAAACTAATAATGTTCATAAAATTTAGAGTGCCTGTTCTGGGTCCACTAATGATAAAAAAAAAAAAAAATGCAGAGACACAACAGGCACAAAAGTCAAGTAAAAATGTATTCTGTAATAATTCTTTATTTTGGTTCATACCCTCCAATTATTTTTCCTGGATTACTACAATATTTTATGATTACTGCCAATATTTAGAGGTATAGTCTCTAGAGCCATCCTACCTGTGTGATCATGGGCAAGTTACTTAAGGTCTCTATACCTCCCACTTCTGATCTGTAAAAAAGGAACAATAAGAATACCTTCATCTTGGATATTTATGACCATCCAATTAATTGAAGTACTTATAACAGTGCTATTTTATGTTATTGCTTTGTTTGTGGCAATTACTTATTAAATGGTATCTCTACCTCCATTTCCCCTTATCTGATCTCTCTCGTCTCCTCTCCCTCTCCCTCCCTCTCTCTCTCTCTCTCTCTCTCTCTCTCTCTCTCTCTCTCTCTCTCTCTCTGTCTCTCTCTGTCTGTCTGTCTACTGGACACTTTTCAACATGAGCAAAACTTACTAGATTAATATCTGAGTTTCTCAGCCTACAAGATAAGGTTCCCATGAGGCTAGCCTACTTAGTTTTCTTGGCACATGATCTACCACTCTTCTTGTAGTCTCCCATGTATCCTTCACTTCAGCCATACTAGACTGCTTGTCAGAAAAGTTAAGTGATGCCCAGGGTCAGAAGGTTACTTACAGGGATGTTCAAAGAGGCTAAGTGACATTTCCAAGGATATGCTCTGACTCCCAAGCCTTCACTGTCTCCATCAATCCATTCTGAAGCTGCACTTGAGAGCTGTCATTGTACCAAAACCATGTGTTCACATTGTCTGTATCTGCCACTTGACTGAGCTTTTGAGGACATCTTGTCTCATTTGACTGAATTATCTGCACCTGGTACTAAGTAGGTAACACCATAAGATGCAATGCATGCTTGATAAAACTGGGTAGTCATGTAGATGTATTTATATGCCCACTTACTTATACATTAATAAGACACTGACTTCTTATGGATTAATCAAACTAAATACTCTTAGGGCTAAGCACTTACACATCACCTCAGCTCTTAATGAGACATCCTCATGGGGAAATTTTCAAGGATAGCAAGCCAGACAAGGCTGTCTGCTGATGAGCAAGACTCTGCCCCGCCCCCATGTAGAGTGTGCCCCCACCTTCTCTGTCTATTTATAATATCATTATGAAAACTGACAAGTCAAATGCTAAGAGTCAAAATTTCAGAAAAACATGGGAAAAATTGTTGTTTCTTGCCTTTGACATTAACATAAATGACTGTAACACTGTATGTGTGTGTGTATGTATATATGTATGGTTAACTCTTTAGTCACATATGTTTAATATAATTAAGATTTTACTATAAGTCAGTAAGAATAGTGAGACAAGGGTTATTTCTCCAAAATTACAGATGGACACCCAAGGTCCAGGGAGGCTAAGCAGTCTTTTACTTAGGGGTCGTACAGGTGGTGACTGTGGAAAAAGAAAGAGTAAAGAGGTGAAAGCTCAGGATCTATGTCAAAGTGATATTGACAAAGCTGCTATCATAAATTAGCATTCTTGTCTTGACTGAGTCAATCAGCAGGAACAAATTCACAGGGCAGGTAGAAAAGAGAGTGGGGAGTCTCAATTTGTCAAATAATGTCTACCAGAAACTCATTTTTAAAAAAAGAAATAAAATAAACAAAAGAAAAACAGCTATTGTAATTTTTTAAAGGTCCTGTCTCTGATAAATGATAGGACCAAGAATACATTTCAGATTTTCTGTCTACAACTCAGATGTTCCCAGATGCATTACAGAATTGTGTTCTTCACATCTGGAATTGGTAAGACATGTGCGTGGTTTACAGTTGTGAATATCTCTACAAAAGTACAGAAAACTACAGGCCTTGGGCATCCTGTGCTAAACCAATGAGAAAAGAGTGACCATTTACAGTGCACAGTGTTTAATCATTCTCTGTCTCTCTATGCGTGTCCCTCTCCACTTTTCTTTGTAAAATGTTTCTTTTCCTTATTCAGTAGAGTGTTGGTAATTCAAACAAAAGGAAAACATAAGTGGTACTTCAGTATTAAGTCCTCAGGGACTTCAGTGATTTATATTCTCTTTCCTCAGCAATATTTGCTATAAAGCTACTGAAGGTAATATTTAGAGGAAGTAGATATTTTGCCACAATATCACCTCCTAATCCTCAGAGCATTTCCTTGATATCTATCAGCAGCTCATAAAGACTTTAACACTTTATGAGCAATATGTTGACTTCCCTTTGCAATGGCAAGGAAAAAACATAAAAATAAACTTTCATTGAAGAGGACCACAATGCCTCCCCAAATGAAATTGGGTGATAAACCAAATAAAATAGGCACAAAAAATGGAAGGAGGTTTTAGTGTGTTTCCCCATACTCTGCTCCAAACTTGCACACTGGAAAGATTTATTTGATTTATTTAGTTCAGTCGTCTCTGAATAAAAGAAACTACAGTGGGATTTTCATCAACCTATGTCTAAGATGTTAACTGAGGATGATGATTATTGTTTTGAAATATTAGTGGGAGGAGACAGGGAGAGATACAACAATATAAAAATGTAATACTTCAGGTTTGTACCTGAAGACTAAAAGCATTCCTGCAATGTCCACTGGAATAGGTTATACTGTTCCAATTCTTTATAACTCCCAGGCCTGACATTTATATTTTTAAGAGTTGATTCTATAGGAAATCAAAATAGAAATATCTGGAACATTTGAAATGGAATAAAAACTTCAAGCTCAGGAATACTACTTTAAATGTGTATACTTCCAAGTTTAGGACGACAATTTACTTGGTAATGGTACTTTGAAAGGATGTTGATTTAATAGAGTTTGTTTCTTCTCAAGCTGTAGTCATTTATATAGTTATGTGCTTTTCTTTTTGTCTGTACACCATCTGCGTGACATAATATTTTAATCAACTCATTTCTTTAAAAATGTAAAATAAACATTTGTTTTAAAAGGAAACCTTCTATCCATCCCTAAAAATAAAAAAAAATGTTATTTTTACTTGTCACAAAATACAAGGTAAACTTGGAAATAAATTGAATAGATGCAAAACAATATTCTTACATTCTAGCAAAGCACTTCGAGTCTGCCTAAATCTCGCAGCTGAGGTCAGTATTCTGCTTGTTACAGAGATCATCACTGGCAGGGAACTGAAATCTTTTCTCTTGACAAAATCAGAAGGTTGACAGAGTTGGAAAGTCAGTAACTTTCCGACATATTATTTCCCACATCTGTGATCTGTGTCCCATCAGAAATGACCATACAGCTTGGTGTGGTGGTGCATGCTTGTAATCTTAGTACTTGGGAGGCTGAGGCAGGAGGATCACAAGTTTATAGTCAGCCTTAACAACTTAGCGAGGCCTTCCACAACTTAGTGAGACCCTGTTTCAAAATAACAAATAAAGTAGGACTAGGGATGTAGCCTAGATGCAGAATGCTCATGAGTTCAATCTCCAGTACCACAAAAACATATACAGACAGACAGACTGACAGACAGATTGACATAAAAGAAATGATCATAGAAAGGGGCACTATTTACAACATGACAAATGCTGGGATCTCTTAAATGAGTTTGAGGTAGACCCAAACCTTTGGTAGAAATTTTATACTTGCTGCCTTCCAGCTGTGGAATTTGGGGTAGTTGGTATCCCTTTCTTAAGTTTCACATCCTTCATCTGAAAAATGGAGGTTAAAAACATCTTCATCTCCAAATGGTTGTGTGAGCCAAATGGACTAACATTCTGAAAAATACCAGCAAATAGTGACTACTGGATTAATTCTAATTACCATTAACCCTCAGCACATTTGAGCTTTCCATTCTAATTTACAAACATGAGCACTCAATCCATACCACCTCCTGTCATTACCCTGTGTATCTCCCCTCTTTCACACTGAAAACTTACCTTGTGTAATTTACTCCTTTATACTTTATATTGTTAGAACTCTTATTATTCTGAGGAAATCACATCTCATATATATGGTGTCATATATATATATATATATATATATATATATATATATATATATCACAGTATATATATATACTGTGTGTGTGTGTGTGTGTGTGTGTGTGTGTGTGTGTGTGTGTGTGTGTGACTGGGGATTGAACCCAGGGGAATTTTATATATGAGCTGCACCCCACTCCTTTTTATTTTTGCTTTTGGCACAGGATCTCACTGGGTTGCTGAGTCTCCTCCCTACATTGCTTATGCTGTTCTCAACCCTATGATCCTCCTGTCTCAGTGTCCTAAGTTCTGAGGTTACAGACACATTCCACCATGCTCCGTTCATTTCCAATATTCTAATTAACTCCTTTCATCTCTCTGCTCATTGTACTGAGAGTTCCACTGGCAAAGTATGTTGCTAGAAGCGATAGATTTCCTTTAATGTGTAGAAACTTTATAATTTAATGTCATCCCATTTATTAATTCTTGTTTTAGTTTCTTGAATTTTGGAAGTCTTGTTGAGGAAGTTTCTGCCTGTACCTCTATGTTGGAATGTTGGACCTATGCCCTACTTTAGTAGCTTCACAGTCTGTGTTTTAACTTCCAGGTCTTTGATCCATCTTGAGTTGATTCTTGTGCAGGGAGATCCTTGCCAGTTATCCCTCTGATAGACTACTAATATCTAGAATATACAAAGAACTTAAAAGACTTTCCACTAAAAAAAATCAAGAAATGGGCAACTGAATTGAATAGACACTTCACAAAAGAAGAAATAAAAATTGCCAACAAATACACACAAAAAAATGTTCAACATCATTAGCAAACAGGGAGATGCAAATCAAAACTACCCTGAGATTCTATCTAGCCCCAATCAGAATGACAATCATCAAGAAGTCAAAATATGATAAATGTTGGCAAGGATGTGAGGAAATTGGAACTCTTCTATGCTGTTGATGAGATCACAAATTAGTTCAGTCACTATGGAGATCGGTATGGAGATTCCTCAAAAAATTGGGAATAGACCCACCATATGATCCAGCTATACCACTCCTGGGTATCTTTCCACAGCTACTGAAATCAGAGAACTACAGTAATATACACATACCCATGTTCATAGCAGCACAATTCACAATAGCCAAATTTTGGAACCAATATAGTTGTCCAATAATAGATGAGTGGATTACAAAATTATGGAATATGTACACAATGGAATGGAATTATACTCAGCAATAATGAACAAAATAATGTCATTTGCAAGAAAATGGAAAAACTTGGGGAATATTATGTTAAGTGAGATAACAGAAAGTGAAAGGTCATATGTTTTCTCTAATATGCAGAAGCTAGGGAGTAATGGGGATGCCACAGGGCCTCCAGATAACACAGAAGAAACCTCAGTGGAGTCAGGCAGGTGGTCCAAGGGAAGGAGAGGGGGAAGAGTGAGGATTATTAAAGGAATTAGTACTATTGGCTATACGTACATATGTGAAAATACCAATGTCAATCTCAGTCCTCTGTATGGGGAAGTGTGGAGATGGGGAAGCGGGTGGGGGGAGCCACCAAGTGCTGTGTGCATGTATGTGACTGTCAATTGATTTACATTATGATGTGAGACTATAATGTACCAATAAAGCATATTAAAAGGAAATAATAGATAATAGGAGATAGATAGATAGATAGATAGATAGATAGATAGATAGATAGATAGATAGATAGATAGATAGATGATATACAGCCAACAATACAATGAAATATAGGTTAACCACCTCTGGATATGGGTAAATGGAAAAAAAAATTGAGAGCAATAAGATTCTGCTTTTTAAAAAAAATTAGCCTTTGAAATCACATCATTTGGGTTTAAGATCATGGGGAAAAAATAAGTTCCTCTTCTTAAGACAAAAACAGCTTTAAAGTCCCATCAGACTCTTTTAAAAAGGCTTCTTGAACATCAAATATCTTTTGCAAAACACTTCATTGATTTAAGTGTAAATTAATCAGGAATGCACGGATTCCATCTCCCTTAGAATACACATGGATTTTTATATTCAGATGCAAAATGCCTTTCCTGTTCTCCCTCACTTCAAACTTTGAAAGGGTGCTTTAGATGCTCAAGGCTGACTCCAAAGTGCTCAGCCCTGCCCTTGATCCCTGCAAAGCAGAAGTGGGAACTTTGCCATGAGACTTCAGTGGTCCTCTATATGAATACTAAAGGAATGTACTTTCTTAGAATTCCTTACAGAACATAAGTAATTAATAAGCAATATGACCTTGGAAATATTTCCAGGCTATAGCAGAGCATTGTGGATAAAACCAATGTGTTCAAAGATTACAGATTTGCTTTCCATCCCCAATTCTGAGTAGATGTCTCTGGTTTCCTCGTCGAAAAAAAAATGGGGGTACAGGACAAAATCTATTCATCTTCCAGCTTGCTATGAGTTAGATAAAAAATAATAAATCAATAAAAATTTATTGAGCATCTCTTCTGTGCCACTGGAGACTCAAAGATAAATGAACAAAAAACTTCTCTTTGTTCTTAAAGGAAACTCTTACTTAGCTCTGGAGAAAGACAGTACTCTGGGAATCTGTTTTAGAGCTCTGTCTCTTGGATAAGGTTGACATGTGTGAGAGTCTAATGGCAATAGAGACAGTATACTCTGCCTGAGGGATCACTTACTTCTTGAATGGGAAATTGCTTTGTAAACACGCAGGTACTAAGTTGTGAGGCACTAAGGAGCAGATGGATTCTCATTAATACTTGATGTCATTATAATTATTATCAGCACTAGTATTACTATTACTATCATGCAAATCACCATTTGGGACCGGAATTGTTTCCCTATGTTCACTCTTAATTGTGTCAGTCAGATGGAGTTTTGATTTTTTTTTTCAATTGTTCAGCCTTTTAGTCAGTTATCTTCGCTGTTCTATTTCTGTTCTAGGAGATTGAGTTTCCTGGTTTTGTTTCTTTTCACTTTGTTTTGCCATCCTCGTTTCTCCCTTTTCCTTTTCCAGTGAAATCTGTTATCCTCATTGAGCTCCCCACACCAATCTGCCGGGCCATCTGATTTTTCTAACTCCAAATCTGGGTCTATTTCTAGCTAACTGTTGACAATAATATCGTAGTTATCTTTGCAGTCATATTCGTGTGTTCATCATCTTAAAACAATTTCTGAACGCTGACTATGTATCAGATTTTTGGCTGGGTTTGGGATACATAGATAGAAATCAAAGATCCCCTGTTTTCAGGGAGCTCAGAATCAATCCAATGATGGCGGCAGATGATCAGCATAAAACGACAGGACAGTGTATACAGCCTCAAGTGCAGACCCTGAAACAAAGTTATACAATTAAAGGGGTAGCCAAGCTGGAGGGATCTCAGAAGCATCTGCTCTCTGGTGTCACTTCTTTTTTTTGTTTTTGCGGTACTGGAGATTGAACTCAGGGGCATTCTACCTCTGAGCTATACCCCCAGCCCTATTTTTTTATTCTTTATTTTGAAACAGGGTTTCACTAAGTTGCAGAGTGCCTCATTAGGTAGCTGAGGCTGGCCACCAACCCAGATCCTCTAGTCTCAGCCTCCCAAATGCTGTGGTGTCACCTCTTCTTGAGTAGATAGGTATATGTGGGATCACTTGAGAAGAAACTAAAATGTATATCCCAAACCATAATTTTTTATTTCACTTCCTTTAATACAATACCCTGTGAGTTTAGCATCCTTATACATATTGGCAAATGGGAATCAGAGAGATTATCAAATTGGTTAACCAGCTATTCCAATTTGTGGAGCCAGCAGTGTTCATCCAGGACTTGAAATCAGATCTACAGGACTTCAAATGTTGTATTTTCCCTTGTAGATTTCACTGCTCCATCTCCCCAAATAAGGGAGTCATTATTTTTAAAATACAGAGGAAAGATTAGTTTGGCTGGCACACACAGGGTAAATAAATTGTGACAGTAGAGAAATAAGCAGAAGCTTAATGACAATTTGGAGAAGCCAAATACAAATGCACTTGCCACATTTCTTCACCTGAAAAATTAGGGACTCATAGGAGATAATAAATGAGGTAACATATGTAAATCCATCCCCAGAATGCGTCACAAGACTTCAACACGCCACACTATAAATACTAACCACAACTGCTAGTACCATTTATTATCACTTTCTATTCCAGAAGAGTTATTATGCGCTTTATGTAATTTGGAGGAAGAAAACAACTCAATGAAAAATAAGGTATAATTCCTGCTCAGGAATGATGATATAATATGGAGTTAAAAGACAAACAAACAAACAATAGAGTACCATTATGCAAAAAAAAAAAAAAAAAAAAATGAGGAAACATTCATCAGGCTTTGTGATTTGTGCAGGTCACATATATTGTTTTTTCCTCTGCTTTTGGACACTACAGGAGTCAGTCTTATATATCTCCATTTGCAATGAGTTGTTCCTGTTTGTATTTCCTACCAGAAGATACCAGAGAAAGTGTCAGGGTACAGGAAAATGAGAACACAATTGCTATTTTTTTTCCCTTACATTGTTGTCTTCCTCTGATTCCCCAATGATCTTCACTCCACAAATCTGTGGCATACGAGATCTGCTTTGAAGAAGCCTTTGGGGCTGTGTTAGTGAGCCAGACTCCAGGGTACTGAAATAATTCAACCAAGACAAGACATATTATTAGATTGAACAGAGACCAGGTGAAGGGGAGTAAATGTAATCTCGCCAGAAAATCAAAGTAGACCTTTTCTAGACTGCATTAATTTGGATTGAAGTGCCTGGACTGTTTTGTTTTGTATTATTTTCCCCAAACTTCTGACTTCATATCTCTAAGATTATTCAATTTGTTAGCTTAATGATTTTTCCTTTTGCAAACACAAGTGATGTGTTAAAGTCTTATAAAGATAGATCCCTTGACCTAACCTAGGATCTGGTCTCTCTGGGGTCTCTCTCTCTCTCTCTCTCTCTCTCTCTCTCTCTCTCTCTCTCTCTCTCTCTCTCTCTCTCTCTCTCTCTCTTTCTCTCTCCCTCCCTCCCTCCTTCCCTCCCTCCCTTTTTCTTTGTTCAAGACCTATCTAAGTAACATTAGGCTCAGGAATCAGAAGACTTACCCAATTCTTTTCCTCCAAAGTAAAGAAGTTAAACTAGACAATCTATAAGAGCCCTTTTGGCTCTAAAATCCTGTAACACTATAAAACTAAGGTGATACTAGTTCTTCCCATCTCACAAGATACTGCAAGGATCATGAATCATGATATGTGAGCCAATGTTCTTGGAAACACATAAAGGGATATACAAATCTAAATGGCAACCTGGGCCTCTAGTACTGAGCAGTTAAATAAGATTTTTGCCACCATTTGGTTTTATTTTTCCGAATGGTATCCAGAATGGTGCTTATTACGCTGAATCCAGATCATCTTGGTGGATTTTTTTGGAAAACACCATTTCTCTTTGGAAAGTTTGATTCAATGTGTTAGCCATGGATTCTGGGATCTGTGTTTACAAAACCATATGCCTCTTTTATTGTAACTTATTTCTATAATGAAGTAATGCGCTAATTTAATGTAAGTTATAAGGAGCATAGTGGGTAGCTCAGTGGTAAAGTTATGCTGAACATGAATGAATCCCTGGGTTCAATCCCCAGCATCACACACAAAATAATTAGGTTATGATCATTACTTATTAGTATATTTTAATGTTGAGAAATAGTACTAGGTAATATTTGATGTTGTAAAATTTTGATATAAATTCTCCCCAACTTATTAACCTTGCGAAAAATCACTTAAATTCTGAGTTTTCACTTTTGTCAGACTTTTAGAGCATAATAATAAATACCATTCATGTGCTTTCATAAATAGATGTTGTACGTAAAAGAAACCAATGGATTGTAATATGTCAGCTTATTCCAGTCTTTAATTGCCTTTTAAAATGTTGGTGCATCGTAGGTGTTGATAAGATACACAATTCTGCATAACAATCATGGTGTTAATAAAGAAAATTTGAAGTTGTAACACAGGTGTCTAGATATCCTACCATCTGAAAGAATGCTAATTCATAAGTTTGTTTACGGGTATCTATCTCTTCCTCTCAAAGAGACTAAGTGCTTAATGATTTGTGTTTGGGTGAGCAAAATTACCTTCTGTTATTGTTAGCTTGTTATAAAATTCAGGGATATATCCAAATGTCTGTCGTGAAGGAATTTTGTCTTACTATTTAGCTATATTTATTCATGACAAACATGTTTGCAAAAGCAACTACATTTTTCTTCTCCAAATACTCTTTCCCATGTCCTACCATTCTGAGTCTCTTAAGCAAATCCACTATTTACAATAGAGCTGTTTTAATGACATGTTTATGAAAATGCAGAATCCTGATCACAGTTTCCCTACAGACCACTGAAGAGAATTTGAAACCCTGTTAGTAGGCGGGAGATGAAAGGCGAATTCAACTGTATATCAAATTGTATCTGAGGAACTGAAATTGTTTTCTAAGCCTCGATTAGGCCTCATACCACCCCCCTGAGGCAAGAAAGAAGTATTATGCACTTTTATGGAGACACAAACTTAAAACCCATGGAGAGGTTAATCAATTTGCATCAAAAGCCTTATAGCTGGTCTGCGGTGGAGTTAGGAACAAAACAGAATTTCTTCCTAGGGAGCAACTTACCTTCTTTTATTTGTCTGATTACTGGAGTGTATGAAACTTCTGGAAAAATTATGATGAATGTTCAAAAGAAGCCCCTGAGAAAGGATTAGCATTTGTTTTCCAGTTTAGTAAATGAGTGATTTGTTTTTTATGCAGATGCAACAGCACCTTTTTTTTGTTTTGTTTTGCCAAACACTTAGGAGAAAATGACCCCTTTGAGGAAGGAGAAAAGAAGTGCAGGGCAGTTCAGGAATTAGGATAGCAATTGGTGGAATATTTCTTTTTCTTTCTTCTTTCCACCTCCTTCTGCATAGCAACCTGCACAGATATTGCACGCTAGAGGGCACTTGAGCTAGAAGAAAAAAAAAAGCCTGGAAATCTATCTAACAAGACCAGTTGCCTGAGCAGGCAGGAGATGGCAACCTAAAAGTAGTAGCCCGTTTTCCACTTGGCTGCATCTGTAATAACGGAACAGACGAAAATATCCTTAGACAGCATTATGCAGCTTTGACTGATAAAGGAATTCCGTTTCTATTCTCTGAAATGTAGTTTCCTTTCAACCTTTTCCGGAGCACTTACAAAGGCATGTATGTATATGTTTTTGTTTTTGTTTTATGTAATAACCTGCTTTATAGCAAATAATGAGAACTATAAACTCTATTTTATAAATAATAACAGGATGACCCCCCTATAGGATTGTATTCACCTGCATATAGTAATGATACTTTAGTATAAATATGTACATTTCAAATAGTGGTAATTTTCTAAGTGAGACCGAAAATCAATTAAATTTAGTTATCGTGTTTTAATACTGACCATAATCTGTCATAGTAAAACTAGTAATATTTGGGAAGAGGTCTTTTTCTCATTTTTCTTCTTTTCCATAATCTTTTTTTTTTTTTTACTTTCTTCTTTCCTTCTTTCTTCTTCTTCTTCTTCTTCTTCTTCTTCTTCTTCTTCTTCTTCTTCTTCTTCTTTTTCTAACACAATGTGAAATATTTTTAGCAGTTACCTCTTCTTGGTTCCCAAGTTAAACAAGAGGAGTTCAGAATTTTACTATCTTTAATTACTGTTCTTTTTCAGGGAAGGAGGAAATTGAAAGAAACCAGTATGCCCAAGGAGTAGTCCACAAAACCCAGCAGGCTTATTTGGTAATGTTGTACCAGTCCCCTAAAAGTGTCTCCCCTCCCTCCACTTCAGGTCCTGTTTCCAAGCTGAATTGCAGCTTATCTCTTTTCTAGCACCTGGGAAGATGGGAGATAATACCATTTTGAATACCTTCTCCAAAATGCTCTCAGCACAGATGTGGTTTTTCAGAAAGAGTTTACACCTCCATTTACAGAAAATATAATGGCAAGCTGAAGATTAGTAATTACAGTCAATATTCACAGATACAGGACTAATTTCAGGGACAGCTAAAACTAGCAGCCAAGAATGTAGAGCATCACAGCTCTGAATAGCAAGCTTAAAGATGATTTCACTCCAAGAATTCATAACCACCTCTCAAAAAATCATTTTTTTTAAATCCCATAATAAGCACTGGTGAGGTAATCATGTGATAAATTTGGTGTACTTAAAATTTATCTTTTATTTTATTATTTAAGAAAGTATTTTTTCTTACAGCAGAATATTCCAGGACCCCCGCCCCCCCCCAAAAATCAATATATCCAAGTGTATCAATATAACCAAGTGTGGTGGCACAGGCACAGTACTTGGGAGGCTGAGACAACCACAGGTTCATGGTCAGCCTCAGCAATTTAGCGAGGCCCTACTCAATTTACCGAGAGACTCTGTTTCAGGGCTGGGGGGTATAATTTGGAGGTCCAATGCCTCTGAGCTCAATTTTCAATACCAAAAAAAAAAAAAAAATAGTATCAATGTAATGCATCATTTTTTCCCCCTTCTCATCTTTACACTTATCACACAAGATTGCTCATGGCAGTGGTTCTCAAATTTTTAGCAAGCGACAGAATTCCCTGGAGCATTTATTAAAACCCAGATTTCTGAATACCACCAAGGTGCAAGGCTCAAAATTTGCATATCTAACAAATACTTAGAAAATGCTGAGGCAGAAACTGCTCCAGGGATCACAGGTTGAGAACCACTCACTTAAAGAAATCCTTGTAATTGCTCACATTCACTTAATTTTAGCACCATTATGTCTTTTTAGTGATTTTAGTAAGAGGCTTGTTTAAAACAAAACAAAACGTTTAAAAGCAAAAGGTATCCTAATTCATTTAGACATTTGCAAACTTCTCAAAACTACTTTCTTAAATTTTCCTTTCTTATGGCTTAAGCTCCAATCTTGGAATTCAAAATAAAATGTGAATTTTCTTATTCCTAATATCATAGCTATTGTTTATTTCTTACCTTCTCACTCCCTATAAAGAACACAGTTTCAGATTTCTTCATCCTAATGAAATGTATGGAAAGGACTCTGCATTCCTGGATGATTTTTCAAATTCATTGGTGTCTTGTTTATGTTTTGAACTTCATCACATTTCAAATTCTTGAGGTTTCCATTTTCAATAATGTTCTATGCAGTTATTACATTGTAAAATCCCTTCATCCATAGAATCCACACTCCAGAAGACATCAAGGAGATGTCCTATGAATTCACTGGTTGACCTAGGTTTCAAAGTAATCTAATAAGCCTGGGCATTGCCAACAATAATATCATAGTAAATATATATCCTTTGTTTTGTGCTATTTTTAGTTTTCATTTTTGTTTTTAAATGAGTAGTAAAGAATTTTAAAATAGTAAATAAGTGCATTTTAGTGCAGCAAATAATAGATATGTTCTACTCTGCCATTTCCTGCCCCAACCAGATAAGTTGGGAGTCTTCCTAGCTCTCTCATAGACTTCCAGATTTCCCAACTAACCCTCCAGCTAACTGGGAAGTTAGTTTACTGCCCCCCCCCCCTGTCAAAATTATAACAGAGGCTCTAGTCATAGAGAGAAAAAAAACTGTCTTTTACTGCATGGAGTCTCTCGCCATCTCATTGACTCTCAACTGCAAGAGAGTCTTCTACAAAATTGTCTGCCTGTCATGGAGACCCAGGCAGCAAACATCCTATCTCATCCCACTTTTGATCATCACCAAGGTTATTCTGACCCCTCACCAGGCTACTCTGATCACCCCCTCCCATGCTAGGATAGGAATTATCCTATCAGGTAATTCCTCACTCTTCCTTCTCTGCAATGATCCACAATATGGGGGGGGTGGGAGGTGGGGGGGTTCGCCTGTCATTCTAAAAAACCAATGGGGCACAATCCTCTTCCAACTGGAAGGCTGTAAGCCTGGGAGGATGTGGAAAAGAAAACAGTTTCTTAAGATGGTAGGCTCTCACTGTTGTGACATTACACTGCATCCTATTAAGAGTGGGTGGAATTGTTAAAGAAACAAATGCCTTGTCTTTCAGCATCCCTGATTATTTTAGAAATACCCTTTTAGGGCTTTTTAACATTATCCTAATCCTCTTTCACACTTCTTAATCACCCAGGCCTCTTTTAAGACTTGTCAGGAAATTCCTATTGCAATACTTTAGCAGAGTAGCAGAGATTAGCAGATGTAAGAAAGGTTTACCCTAAATTTGAGAGGGCCAAAAGTCAATGAAGACAATGTATTTAGTTGCTGAGCAAATTTGGAGAGGATGAGTCAAAACAAACTCCTCACTCAAGGCACCTAAAGCCACTGAAATCTGTCAATATTCTTTTCTTTCTTTTTGAGGATATTATCCTATAACACTCTGGCTTTCTTTTGAGATGAGTTTGTTACTTGTGACAATCCCCAGCCTTCAGTAACATATGACCTTTTCTTTAGTTCTCATAGATATAAGAAGGTATCCCCAAGGAAAGGTTCAGACCATTTGTTGAAAGTGAAAATGAATGTCTGAAAATTAAGCACTACCTAAGATGTGATCTTATTTCTTTGTCCAGTTGGGACTATCTGGTCTAACAGCAGTTTTCATTTGATTAAGTCCTGACTGTGTGTGTGTGTGTGTGTGTGTGTGTGTGTGTGTGTGTGTGTGTTTCCCCAAGACAGAATTAGCCAATTTCAGAATACTCTGTAAGCAGACACTGTCTAAAAAGAGAATAGTTACTTAGTAACTGCCTGGAGGGAAAATACCTCCTGGTTCTCTTCAGCCCCCCTCCCCCAATAATTAACTTTTTCTTATCCATGATAGCTGGAATGTGAAACAGAAGATATCAGACCTATAGTATTTTCAGCATTTTACAATGGGATGTTAGATGCCGCACAAAAAAAGTCAAATTTGCATACATATTATAAGTGCACTCTGCCTATTTCCCTATTCTGTTCACTGTCTCATTAATTCGAGTCAGACAGCACAAGCTCTACGGATGTGTGCATCTGGTCCTCTGCACCCTTTCCCCCTTCTGCATCAGCTTTGTCCCTCAACTGGTAAAAATTCATCCCCAGAGCTCACGTCTAGTGTGCAGAAAACAAACTGGATTTGAGTCTCTTGATGAGGAATTTTTATTCAAAGGTAAGAAGGAATTTGCCTTATATTTCACCGATTTCTTTCAAGGATGATCAGAGTTGCTGAGTATCTCTACATGTTAGACTCAGTAATGAAAAGAAATCTGGACTTCCTGATGCATAACCCCTTCTTGCACCAGCTCTACACTTGGGTGGCCATTTCTCAAGATCTGAGGAGTCCTTCAGAGGGCTTGAAGGGGCCACTGACAGTGCATCCCTTGGCGCAGGCAAGGGCGATGCAAGAATGATGCTTTAGAGGAGACCAGGATGCCAGGGCACATTGAGAAGATTCAGCAATAGCAATCCCTCCCCTTATTTCCCCAGCAAGTTCTAGTCAGTCAGTCAGTCTCAGTCTCTCTCTCTCTCTCTCTCTCTCTCTCTCTCTCTCTCTCTCTCACACACACACACACACACACACACACACACACACACACACACACATCTTCTTACTGCCTACCCTTCGCTGATCGCCCCTCTGCTGTCCCTCAAGCCATCTTCCCAAAGGAGTGGAAGCGCTCCAGACACCAGGAATGCACCCACCCCAGCAACGTGATACACAACCTTTAAACCAGTGGCGACTGAGTGGTAGGCAGTGGTCTTAGAAACACGTTATTCTGTACGCAAGAGGCGCTCAGAATAAAGAAAAGATAAACTGCCGGCACTCGTCCCTTTGCCCTGTCGCATCCTCTTCGTCCCACGCAAAACGGCTGCGGGTCACTGAGATGCTTTACAAGACAACGCTAGCCCCAGAGCTCAGGTGAGCAAGCTCCTGGGTACCTCCTCCGTATCTTTTTCTCCTCTGCCGCCAGCCCTCTTATCCAACAGCTTGGCCCTCCGCGGGCTGCTGGCACAGCATGGAAGGGAGCATCTTCACCCCGTGGCTCTGGCGGCGGAGATGCGCGGGGCGTATTCGCCAGCAAGGAGCAAAAAGTTGTGCGCCCACTTGGTAGAGGGAAAGAGAGCACAGAGCGGGCGCGCAGAGAGCGCAGGGGGAAGGCAGGGAGGGGGGTGGGGTGGGGGACTGCTTACATGAATTTCCAAGTGGTAGACCTGCCTCTGCGCTCTGCCCAATGAGATCCGTCAGGGGAGGCACCCGGCTCACTTTTCCACATCACTTCACAGTTACATTTGGCAGGCAGGCGGGCTCGCACGCCGGAGCGCTCAGCCCAGAATTAGTGGATGTATTTGGAATCTCCCTGCCTCCTCCAAGCTCCTCCAAGCTCCTCTGCGGCCGCCAGTTGGGGCATAGACGGTAGCGTCAACCCACCAGCTGCACTTTGGGCCGCGGAACCCGGAGCCCTGCGCGCCCGCCCTGCGTCTCCGCACCAAGCTCCGCAGTTCCGAGAGGCATGAACGGAATCGGGAGGCGCCTGCCCAGCGCACGGGGACCGGTTTGCACCGGCCGCCCTCGGGAGTGGACCCCGAGCCCCTACAGTCATTTGTGAACCAGCAGGCTTGAGATTTGCCAGCGCGGAGCCCCACCAGAGTAAGTACTCCCCACCCACACAGTCCTTCGCGCCCCGAAGACCCAGAAGGGACTGCTTCTTTTAGGAATCCCCGTGCCCCTTCGGACCCCTGGCGCACCTGCTTTCCCCCAGATGGTGAATGCGGGTTGCTAGCGCTGGCACCGGCTGAGCTGCGTCTCCTTTCTTGATATCCGTGGCCGATGGGGACGCTGGAGGGTTTTGCCTGATGGTTTTTGCAAACTGCTCTGACAGCAGATCCTAAAGAGTATCAAGCTCCAGGCTTGTGCCTCTCCAGTTTTATGCCATCTCCCTCCTTGTGGTCGCCGGGCGATTTCGCAGCCTCCCGACACAGGCAGGCGCCGCTGCAGCCGCGCGCCTTCGCTGCGGGGTCCGGGGTCCGTGCGGTGAATGGGAAGCACCTGCCGCCTGGCTTGAGGAGGGGCGAGCCGGTGGCGAAAGGAGGCTGTGGTGCCGGAGATGCCCTCTGGCCGGTGTTTTGCACTTCCTTCTCTCTGAGGTTAGGGAAGGCGATCTCCGCTGTGGGGCCGAGGACCGAGGCTCGGCCGCGGAAGCACCAGCGCGAGGCTTTCCCACAAGTGGCTGCTCAAGCCTGGGGGGCGCGGTGCCCGCTGCAAACTTGCAGGGCTCCGGAGCCACCTCGCGGCTCTGTCTCAGCCAAGACGCTGTCCCGCATCCAAGCAGGACCCCCAGGCAGTCTTCCCGGAGGAGCCCGCAAGCCAGTGCTCACAGAGGCCCCCTGAGCTGGGCAGTCTTGCTAAGCCTTCTCCTTAGACCCAGCAGAGCCAGGAGCTGCGTTTTCTATCTTCTTGGCGCTTGGCGTCCCCGAACCCTTGGGGGCGGGCAAGCCGCGCCCCTTGCAGGACAGGAGGCTGGGGCTCTTAGCCAGGCTTTTGCCAGCGCGTAACAGGTCCGTAAGTGACCAACTCCCATTCTCCCGGGCTCCAGCCAAGGCTGGAAAACAGTGCAAACGTTCCGCCACCAACGCGGATGCCAACAGGTATCCACAATTCCCTCCGTTTATTCCCTCCCCGAGACCAAAGCCTTCCCCACCCAATCTGGCAGAAACCTCAAAGTTTCGTGGTCCTTAGACTCTTCCCCGCCGGCTCCAAGCCTGCGGCATCTCAAGGTCCGGCCGTTTGCCTCCACGAGCGGAGCGGAGATGGCAGCTGTTTGCTTGGGTTGCTAAATGTAAGAAATCAAACAACATTAATTGTTTATTGTTGCAAACGCACAACATTAGTCCGTAATGGAACCCCAGGCTGGCAGCTGCTCACTTCAGCTCCAATTAAAGGATAGAGCTTATAAGCAGGCGAGCGGGAGGGAGAAAAAGCCCTTTCAACTTTACCACCGTTTCCTGAAGATTCCACAAGAGTTTCCTCTGCAGGGGGCACGATCCGACAATGCCTTAGCGCGCCAGAGCCGCTAAGCAGATCCGCCGGCAGTTTTGTGTCCCCGGCTTCACCGTGTTTGTGGGCTGGTGCTGGGAACCGGGAGCCTCCGGAGAAGGTATGTGGGAGCAGTGCCCTCTCTCTAGCATCGGGCACCATCGCCAAGCAGATGGGGGGTTAGGGTTGATTGGGGCCCTTCTGAAGCGCCTGTCCTCTTAATAACGCTGCTGACAGTCATCTCAATGGTTAAAAACCCTCCCCGGGTTATCGCCTCCGGCTTCATTATAGGAGCTTTTCAACTGGAAAACTATATGTGGGAAAGAGATATTTATGTAAGATTCGAGAGTGGGATTTTCCATCCATTCAATCTCGCTGCTGTACTTCACTGCATGCAAAATGAGCCCTGTCGTTCATGCTAAACACCACTGAAATCTCTGCCTGGCTGTTGTCTTTCATCAGCCCTGTCCAGGTTTGCAGGGATTTCCTCCACAGTGTGTGTGTGTGTGTGTGTGTGTGTGTGTGTGTGTGTGTGTGTGTGTGTGTGTGTGTGTATTTATGAGAGACGGAGATTCTTCTACTCAGAGGACTGATGCCTTTGTGAACGATGCGTTCGGAGGGTTACATTATTTTTTTTTTTCCCCTCTCAAAGAGAGCTCTGGGTAATCATGTCCAGACAGGCTCTTCTACTTCCCTCAACTCTTTGGTTGAAAGAAATTCTAGGGCTATCCCCCTTATTAAATAGTAATGCCGATAATACTGTTCTGTATTTCTGCGTTTAGCAGATTTGAAGCTCCTTGTCACATAATCATTTCCTGCTGGAACAGTGGCAGGATTTTAAATTACCTTTGATTTTTCCACCTCTGCCCCTCTGACTCTGAAAAGAGTGAGAATTTGGGGAAAATTCCTCTTGAAAGTGGAGAGAGAAGCCTTCTCAGCACCTCCAGGGATTTCTTCATTCAGGGCTGTTCAGGGGCAAGTTCATCTTCCTCATTCTATCCCACACACCACTCAAATGAGTGTCATGGTATCTTCTCACTGTCACAAACAGGCCAAAGATTTTAGAGTTACTGGCTAATGATCTCTGAAATTTGTGCTGTATTGCTGTCATTCAAACTTTTTAATCCCCCCACCTTGCCTGCAAATTGGATCTTACATTTGCAATTATTACCATTAAAAATCAATGCCTCACCTTTATAAGTTATGATTTTCTCTCTCAATACTCCAGATGGATATATCTCTGGCACCCAAAACTCTGTACCATTTCTTCACTGCATTTCTGGTATCCAGGATGCTTCACTTGATTTCTTGGAGCTGTATGAATTTGGGCGAAGAACAGATCATTTTAAAGCTGCCCTCACTGGGAGCTGCAGCTCCATTTACCTGCTGTCTGAATACCAACTTTGAAGGGAAGGAAGTCCTTACCTTGGAAAATGACTTTCTTTGAGTATTTTATAAAACCATGCTTAAGACAGCATTCGTCTATTGCAACCCTTCAAGTTAGCACCGAACACAGTTTAAGTCGCCATTGGGTAGCATGATCCATGCCAATAAACAGACAGAACAAACTAAATCCCCATCAAATCTGCTCAGAAGGGTGGAATAGAACATTTGAGAGGGCATTTGTAAAGTCTTGGTCTATGAATACACTTATCATGTTACATTTCCTGGAAACTGCAGAGATTTAAGGTCCGATACTTCTTGTTAGCCTGAAGGATCAGATTGTTAGAGCAAAGCAAGAAAACTCCAAAGACCATGGATATAATGATCCTATTATACCTCTGGGCTTTGCTTTCCAGGTTTCTTTCATTGTTTTTTTTTAGTGGGGGAAAAGAACACACACACACACACACACACACACACACACACACACACATTGAAAGATTACAGTCCACACTTCAACAACTATTCAGAAAACCTTATCAATAGAAGTAAAATAATGTCTTAAAGTTGAAATAATCTTTATTTTTCTACTCAGGATGCCACACCTCCTGGCTTTTATCAACATTTCAATTTGAGCAAGTTTTCCATGCAAAACCAAAAGCTTTTAATGGGCAAAGTAGCATGCAATTTATATTTCCAGCCACTTTTCTGGTCTATCAACAAAGTTGTGTTTGACAAATCAAGGGACAAACCTAATCAGAGTAGCCCCTTACATTATAGGTGCACTTGAAGGTCCAAGGTTTTCTTTTGAAGACATAGCGCTCAGTGATGCTACTGATCCTTGTTTCATTAATTCTATATTTGTTCCAAAGTTAGAGGAGCAGGGAAAATAATGCAGTTTTCTTTTTGCAATTTTCATTCAGCACTGTTGGAATTCAGAGATGCAATGGGGATAACTTTGTTTTGAAATTTAGGAGAAAGCTCCTAACTTTGGTGTATCATATACCTTTTATAGGCTGAGACATAAACCAAGGCAGATTCTTATTACTTTCTGTTATGTGTTACACACACACACACACACACACACACACCTGCACACACACACGTGCGCATACTCTAGCTTACTTCTTGAAAATGTGCCCAGATAACAAATTCACTTGCCGGTTCAAATATGATAATTTTATCACGTTTCCCTTGCCATTTCATTGGCCTTCAGTTATTTGATTTGCCCTCCCAGTTACTCAGATTTGTGTATCGATCAGTCTTTTAAGAAATGTTATCTGTGATGCTGGGAATTTCTCCCCAGAATTCATGTGTAGTTATAAAATTGAACACTTTTTTGATGGACTTTAGTGGGGCTTAGTTAACCAAAGGGCTGTAAGTCCTTTCTCTTCATTCACACAGAAAGTTGGGATGCACTGTGTGTTTCTGCTGAATTGTCAGTTCCTACCTCTGGAACCTGCGTCAGATGTAACCATAAGGAGAAAATTAGTTGAACTTGGCAACTTCAAAAGGTCAGAAAAGAAATAAGTTCAAGGGATGCCATTTAGCATCTTCTCCCATATGTTGCTGTAACTAAATCTCCCGTGCTACTTCATGGTGAAGCACCAGGGCCAACCCTGATTCCTTTTCCTATCATATTCCAAGCTTTTATCTCCTGAGTTTTAAATGCCACGCACTATTCCCTATCATAAACATCACTCACCTTCTTGCCTTTAAACATCTCATATGTTTTTTAAAGTTCTATTGGTAGGAAGAAACATAGAGATGTGGTTTTCTGTATCTCTTTGGAAAGTATCATAAAAGCAAAACACATGTATTTATAACCTTCACTTTCTTTTCCTGCCCCCCACTCCTCAAGATAACTGCAAATGCCAGAAGGATTCCTGGTCCAAGGCCAAGTACAAAGTCAGTGTCCAGTAATCATTTATTTAATGCATTAACAAATTAGCAAATACTATGCTCCTGCTCCCCCTTTTTTTTAGTAGGCTATTTTCAATCAAGGGGAAGGAGAGGATACATTCATATCCAAAGTTCACTATTGGGACTTACCTATCACAATTTTTTTTTCTATAGAAATTTCATAAATCTTCCGAAGTTCATTTTTAGGCACGGCTTTTCTCATTTTTTAAAATCAATTTTACCCATGTTCAGCAAAGCCTGTTTTTTCTCCCTTCACAATCATGTTTTAAACGATATGGGAATATAAAAAGTGACATAATTCAGCTTTGTAAAAATGAGACTGCCTCCAATGATAGATTCACATCACAGAATGCTATAAAACTGCATACGATACACAAGTTATACTTTATTGGGGAAAATGCTATAACAGTGGAATCACTATACAGGTAACACTGTTTGTTCCCTTTCCTTGGTGGTAATGTATTAAAAAACAAAAAATCTCAAAAAAACCCCAACAAAACAAAGGAAGAACTTCCTCTCTCCTTTTTTGGCTCTTCATTCTCTTTAATATATTAAAGAGTGAAACAGTTCACATTAACCTTTCATGAGTTGTAGCCTGGGTGTCTTTGGTGAAAATTCTATACTTTTTATATTGATTTTAATAAACAGAATACCTGGCCTAATACACACACACACACACACACACACACACACACACACACACAGAGGGAAAAAAACTATACAGTAATAAGATGCTTTTGTGTATGTGTTTCTTGATATTTTAGGCATGTGGAAAATATTTAAGCAGGCTAAATATATTGAAAAGGAGTATTGGATGGAATCTCTTTAATCTTTTTTATGTGCATTATTAAGTGAAAAGGTTATATTTGTGTTCTATGAACAGTTAGAACAATATTTTCTGTCTTCTTTCTAGGTAGATTAATGCATAGAATATGATTATTCAATGCCTAATGTGACACAAATGACACTAAATAAGTAAATGAGAAGAGTGATATAGATATTATAAGGGGATGATATCTTTCTTTATATAGGCAGTCTCCTTTACAAAATTTGATGAGAAAATTATCTGGGCATCTTCAATTCTTTACTTGTATATTGCTGTTTGAACTTGACAAATAGAATTTAGTTTTATGTCCAACTCTTCCCATTTTCAAAATAGGGATGCTAAGAAAAATGAAAAAAAGCACACTTATTTTTATTAAAGTAATAAAATGCACTTGTCTTTGTTATGACTTTCAATTTCACTAAAATTAAGTAGCTAAAGATAGTATACTTATTTTAAGCAATTCCCTTAATTTTTATGCACTATACATTCTGGGTGATAACTCAATATTATTTTTGTCAAATGATTACTTGCTATCTATCTGTCTGTCTACCTATCCATCATCTGCATGCGTAGTTCATGTTAACAGTATCTGTGGGTGGTTTTTAAGCTATACAGTCTTTGAAACATGAAAGAATGTCAGTAAGGTGCACTTGCAAGCTTGGTTACTACATAGCGTAATCTAATTGGCAGAATCTTGATATCTTATACTGGGATATTTAACTGCATTTCAATTTCTGTATATCACATTCTGTAGCTCTGGGTATGTGATGTAAGTGATTTTAACCATTTCCACACATTTTAAGTGAGAAAGAAAGCTTTTCATTTCTAACTTCATCCATGGTGTTAAAGTTCTTTAAGACAAATAGAAAATGTTTGTTGGATGTTTTGGGAAAAAGACTCTACTTTGAACCCAATCTCTTATTAACATTACCTGTCTGAGTCCTGAGTTCCCGTATAAATAGTGGATAGATACCACCTTGGCCTCATGTTGGGTCTAGTGGGGACTCTTCACTCATATCATCCACACAAGAATATAGGTGATGGTTAAAGGCAATGGAATTTCTCCATAGAAAAATAGCTGGTCATGTTTTTAAATGACACCTGACATTCAATTAAATGGCAAACCAATTTTATTGAAAGTGAATAGCTCGGGCATGTACAAGAAGTACTTGTACTTTGCTCTCTCAGCAGAAAATAGTGATGGGAAGAAGAAAAATGCTGTGTCTTTTATGGAAATAAAAAAAAAATGATTGGTTCTAAAGAGTAAAAATATGGCCCTTAAGAGACCTAATGAAACTATTTGAAGTCATTACTTTAATTGTCTCTTAGCTGTGGGTAGGGAGAGCTATTTATAAAATTCTGTTTCATTTATACCCATTTTGGCTCATGATATTTTTTAAAGCGAAAGCTAGAAAATGTTATTTTATTTATCACATAGAACACTGGAATGTTACCCCTTTACGTACACAGCAAGAGATTCAAATAAAGTCATTTTTAAAAATTAGTCAATATTTTCAACTAAGCACTTGATATACTCAATAAATAGTAACAGCGATTACTCCATCAATAGAGTTTCACATTCCTTATTTAGTTTCTTTCTCAGTTCTTCAATATAGGTAGTATGAAACACAGGACATCAGTTTCTTCATCTGCTCTAACTGTGACGAATTTGCCCAGGTCATTCATCTTATGAATGACGGAGTTGTGGTTCAAATGACTGATTCTAAAGTCAGTGCCATTCGCCACTCTCATGAAACATCTACAATAGTATGAGGTAGATAAGAATAAGATAAATTCTGATTGGTTGCTATGACTTTAAAGACCCACACAAATTGTTTTCAAACCTGAGGTCTTTGAATATTAAATTATGAACATGTGATTCAGAGGTAGTAAATGAAGGAAAGATGTAGATTAGCCCTGGTAAAATGACTTCCCAGCACCAGTGTGTCCGTAATTGGCAAAGGAGGTGTTGGATATACACTTATCTTTTTGGGGGGCAATCATGATGCAGTTATGCCTTAAGACAGCTCAAAAGAACGAACTCAGCCTGGCGTGGTGGCACACACTTGTAATTCCAGCATTCGGGAGGCTGAGACGGGAGGATCCGGGTTCGCGGCTGGCCTCGGCTACCTAGTGAGGCACTCTGCAACTTAGTGAGACTCGGTTTCAAAATAAAAATAAAAAATAGGGCTGGGGGTATAGCTCGGAGGTAGAATGCCCCTGAGTTCAATCCCCAGTACCAAAAAAAAAAAAAAAAAAAAAAAAAAAAAAAAAAAAAAAAAAAAAAAAAAAAAAGAAAAAGAAAAAAAAAAAAATGAACTCATCCTCATTGTTTTAACTCGTGATTTCGTGATTCCAAGAAAGTTTAGAAATAATCGTCTGGCACAAGGCCACTATAGATGGGGCCTTGTCTGTCACAGGCTTGGTCACCCCATTCTGAAATATCTACAACAAATAGAAAGGTTCAATGTGAAGAATAAGCTTCTCACTTCATCACAAGAAAGGAAGAGAAGGCGTTTACTTATATGCTTATTTTTGCTAGTGTAACTGCTGGCAATTATAAAACTTAAGAAACACAAAAACTTCAGGTAGAAAAAAAAAGTCAGTAAACAGAAAAAAGTGTACTTTTCCTGTGAGTATTATTCTGGTAAAACAAGCAAACCATATGCTTTTGGACAGATTGATACCTGGATAGGTATATAGTTGGATACCAAAGAAAGAGGACCAGAAGGAAATGATGTAGGGTTGTGGCTGAAGTAGGGATAAACAGACCAAAAAAAAAAAAAAAAAAAGTAAATGCCTTTCTGCCTTTCTGTGCTTATATAAAATATTACAGAATCCTTTCCTACCAAGGGAATCTGGTCTGGTAGGGCAATTTATTTATTTCATTCTTTCATGTGTGTGTGTGTGTGTGTGTGTGTGTGTGTGTGTGTGCGCGCGCACGTGCGCGCTGGGGATTGAACCCAGGGATCAAGGTATCCTAGGCAGGTACTCTACCACTGAGCTGCATCCACAGCCTCTAGTCCAGGAATTCTGAAGGCTCTAGCAAAGGTGATATTCTTTGTTATTTATACTTGGACATACGCAAGTGCTATTTCTCTCTAAAATCCCAAAGCTCCCTTTACCTGTTCAATTTGACTCGAATTGCACTGGGCCACACACAGAATCACACCCCTGTGTTCCTGAAATACCACTTTGAATTCAATGTGCATTTACCTGTTTTGAAGCAGGCTTCTAATGGCTCTAAATTCAAGGTCAGAAACATTTGTAATAGAAACTCTCTAGTCCTGTGTGTCAGTTTTGCTTCTATGAAATATCGTGGCCACTAAATCCAGTAGATAATAAAAGCATAATTTCCTGTCAACCATGATAATCTGCTGGATTGAATCTCAAAGTATCTGTAAGAGCCTATTTTAATTTTAAACTCCACTTAATAGTATGTGACTTATCATTTGGAACTTCAGTCCACATTGTTTACAAAACCAATGGTGTAATATGTGTTTACATAATGATTTAATATAATATATCTGATATTTGACCAAGTTTACCTAAAATCAAAAACAAAACAAAACAATAATAATAACAACAACAACAACAACACACACACACACAGAAAAAAACAAGGTCAGGGTCAGCAAGGTGAGAGAGCCAAGTTGTAATTAGAACCATCTCTAAAATTCGAGTGGGAATGAAAAGTCAGATTACAAATATTCTATCCAAGAGAATATATCTTCTCGTGGGAGAATTCTTATATGTAAAAATTCCAGAGAGACCCAAATCACATCATATCGTTCTGTGGGTGTAAATCAATGCAGTAGCATTATAATAAAGTGGATTGCTTGGCCAGACACACGTACTGTGGTTGGAAAATGTAAAAATAAATTGATTTTTTTTTACCCTAGCTTTGCAACCTTGCTTAATTTCTTCTTCCTTGCAGAGAGTTAAGCAGTTTCTGTATGCAGCTACTATTCACAGTGTTTATTAATTCTGATAACAGTGACATAGCATTTTGGTGGCATCTCCAGAATTCCTATAGAGCTATTCTCTGATCTTTTAAGAGGACAGCATTAGTTCTGCCCATGGCAGAAGAGCAGGCATATAAAAGGTATGGTTCTAAATGTCACAGGAGAATTCCATTATTCTTCCAGTGGAAGATCATATTGAAGGCCAAGTTTTACCACTCCTTGATCACATGCATATGCCTGTGAACATACCAGTTAGCTGGCCGGTTTTTCCAGTGTCAGGTAAAATAGGTAGGAGGAGGGTGGCAGTGGTGACAGCATCATACTACTATACAAAAATCCCATATATTCATCTGCCCTGGTCCTTGTTCCTAAAGCCAGGTGTATGTGTGCACTCCTATATTGCACAACAATGGCATAAATGATACTGAGAGAAAGCAACTCTCCTGTATCACCACTGAATCCTTCAGCTGGTCTCCAGGAATTTTGAGCTGGGAGCTGAACAAGTGTTCTTTCAAACTTCGTGCTTCTCAGTGTGTGGTCCTCAAATCAGTAGCATCTGCATTGAAGGAGAGATTATTAGAAATGTAGAATCTCGGTTTCCACCAAAGTTGACTGGATCAGAATTTGTATTTTACCAGGATCTGCAGGTAATTTGGATGCATACTAATTTTTGAAATGACCCCATTGTAGGGGGCTGGGGGGATTACTAGATTTGATTCTTTCTTTTGCTTAACTGAGGTGATAGTTAAATTTTCACTAACTGCCAGTGCTGGTTAGTGGTAACATTGGAAACTTGAAAATTGGTCCAGAGTGGAAGTATTGATATCATGTAATTAGAAAACACCACAAACCAGGGATTTTTTTTTCCCTTTAAAGAGACATTTCTTAAATTTTTGCCAGCCTACTTCTAAATATTGCTGATGTTTCTTTTTAACAAATAGAGAGGTTATGTGATGTTTGGCAATGCCTAATTTAGTGAAAATACAATACTATTTAAAATACAATCTTTCTGTACATTAGTTTGCATTAGTTTACAGAGGAAATGATGATAAGGCAATAGTTGTGCTTATAGGGTTATTTTGAAGATCAGAGGCGTGTGTGTGTGTGTGTGTGTGTGTGTGTGTGTGTGTGTGTAGTCTCTTATGGCTTAAAATTATCCAGGTACTATCTCAATGTTAACTATAAGTCTTGTAATTTTATTATTATATTCCTTTATGGAAAATAATTTTGGCTTTCTATTTTTAAATGACTATTTCAAAAACTAGGCTTATTTCAATGAAATATAACACCATACTAATACAAGTAATTCAAGGATTTGGCAACATTTAACAGGGTATCATATGAATGTTTCAACACTTAGAAGCTGTATACAGGAGTGTAGTAGGGATGACTGATGTTGCTACAAAAGGATTTCCATTGAATTGGACTAATTTTTCTTCAGACCTCTGCCACTGGCTTGCAGCGAACTGGCCATAACCACACCCTGTCTTTTCCACTGAAAACTGAGAAGTAGCATACCCGTTATGTGGGATGTCTTATATTTTTATTCCCCAAACCCTTGGAAAAGTCAAACATGATTGCTTCATAAAGAAGTGGCAGAGAAGTGGGCAACCTATTTGACATGGGCTCTATAGAAACCATGATCTAACAGTATGAATTCAGTGGGTAAGGAGACAGATGGAGTGACTATGTACTGGGTGATCCTGTAAGTAATCATTGAAAAACCACCTTAGATACTAATCCATTTAAAGAACCTGGATTTGCTCCTATCCATGGGATCACTGAAATGTCCTTTCACATCAACTCCCTGAACAGTTGGTTAATTCCTTCTCAACACTAACATGACACCTCCTCCAGGAAGCCTTCAATACTGCCAAGATGAGTGGAAGGTCTTCACTCTGAATTCCTCTATCCAAACTGTGATTGTTTCTTTTACCATGTTAATTATATGTTTATTTGTCTTTGCCAATCGGATTCTCTGCTTCCTGAATACAGGAGCTTTGGCCTGTTGGCCTTTATCTCCAGGGCCTAATGCATGGTATATGTGCAATAACTATTTATACAGAGAGTGTTGTGTTATGAAAGGGAATTTTAAAAATATTTATTTACTTTATTTATTTGTGATATTGGGGATTGAACCCAGTGACATGCTCCCTTTGACCTCCAGCCCTTTTATTTATTTATTTATTTATTTATTTATTTATTTTGAAACAGGTCATACTAAGTTGTTGAGAGTCTTGCTAAGCTGCTGAGGCTGACTTTGAATATCTGATCCTCCTGTCTCAGACTACCATGCCTAGCTAAGTTATTGTAACTAATTTCAAATAATGGTTCTGTAACTTCTGGTTGAAGTTACTATACCTAGGTTCAAAGAATGGTTCTTTCCTTCCTGGAGAGGTTGCTGGTGCAAGTCATTTAGTGAATTCTCTACCTGTTTTAAACATAGCAACACAAGACATGGTAAGCTTTTGCTAACTATGATGTGGTGGCAAACAGATAGTATTTGTACCTACATTCATATTCCTCTAGTAATATATTCATTCTAACTAATACAGCTCTGTCTTATAGAATTGTCTCAAGGTCTATTTTGTCATTTTTTGCCTGTTTCCAGTGTGTTCAGGAAGGGCCTCTATCACTTCATATTCTATCTTGAGTCTCACATGGAGATTTCCATGAAGGAGGTGCCCATTAGGAATTTAAATCGGGATTAAACTTTCTTATTCCAGAATCATTAACAACAAAAATGCCAGAGTGTACTTGCAGAATATTTGACATGAGTTAAGAGATTTATACAAATCCCAGCATTTGGGAGGCTGAGACCGGAGGAATTGGGTTCTTGGCCAGCCTCAGCTACTTAGTGAGGGAGGCACTATGCAACTTAGTGAGACCCTGTTTCAAAATAAAGAATAAAAAACAGAGCTGGGGGTATAGCTTGGATGTAGAATGCCCCTGAGTTCAGTCCCCAGTACCGAAAAAAAAAAAAAAATCTATACATGCTTCCCTATCCTAACTGCTTTACCAAAATTATCTTCATTGGTCCTCAAAACAAACTGCTATGCCCATATTATTATCTTTGTGGTCTTTTGGTTGTTATTAATTAACTCTAGTTGCACACTGGTTAAGTATGAGGGCCAGAATCTGCATCCCAAATTAGCATCTGCCTTTAAACCTCCTTTATATTTTGTCTACTTTTACTGTAAAGGTCATACAGCTTCAGTCTTCATTTATTTGTTTGTCTTTTTCTACCAAAGTCTCTTCAGACTGGGACCACTTTGCCAACACCTTCAGAGTCTGGCTCCCAATAACCACAGGAATTTCATGAGGACTTCCTTGCCTCTGTGTGTGTGTGTGTGTGTGTGTGTGTGTGTGTGTGTGTGTGTGTGTGTGTGTTGCTGGCGATTGAACCCAGAGTCATTCTACCTCTGAGTTATACCTCCCAGCCCTATTTTATTTTATTTTGGGAACCGAGTCTTGCTAAGTTGAGGAGGGCCTCACTTAGTTGCTGAGGCTGGCTTCAAAACTGTGATCCTCCTATCTCAGCCTCCCAAGTACTGGGATGACAGGTGGGCTCCAGCACACCCAGCTGGTGAGGACTTTCCATGTCACAGCTACTTTGCATGTGTCTTGGTTCTGAGCCACATACATTACTGTCATGTAAGGCAGGAATTATTATTATTAATGTCATTTTGCAGACAAGAAAATGGGAGCTCAGACAACTTGAGCATCTTGTCTATTATTACAGAGGCAATAAGTGAGGAGAGCTGGGATTCAATCCCAGGACTCTCTGCTTCTAGGACAGACACCCCCTGGCATACCCCAATGTTCCAACAAGCTCCACACCTCATGCTTGGGTGAGAGCACGGCGTGCCACCCACAGGCTACAAATGCCTTTTCAGTAAATAAGTGAGTTGACAATTAGGGACACAAATATTTTGAGATTTCTTTCTTGGGACCTTTTGAATGTTGTCTGAAGCCTGCAGAACTCTGCTCCCACTGGGACCTTAAGGGAAATGTGTCTTAGGGAAAGACTTACTTTCCCAGGCTATGCTGCAAGTTTAGGAAAGGGAAGGACATTTTTCTGGACTGTTTTATTTGAGTTAGTGCTCCAGGGAAAGTTGTTCCCTTCCATTTCCAAAATAACTGTTGTTTTTAGTGGTACCCTATGTATTTATCCAAGTGGGAATTTTTTTTGTACTGAAGATTGAACCCGGGGCATTCTACCTCTGAGCTATACCCCCAGTCCTGTGCGAGTCTTGCTAAATTGTTGAGGCTGAGTCTTCCTGTCTCAGATTCCCATGTACTGGGATTACAGGCATGTGCCACCATGCCTGGCATGGATGGGACACTTTCGAGGTAAAATTCCTAGTGATTGAGCTGGGCCCAAGCAAAAGTGACAAGCAGGGCCATGGTGCTGGCCAGCTCCTTAGATCCAATACTGCTCGTGTTTGCAAAGGAATCTGTGACTGCCCCTTTCAGCTGGCTCCGCTAAGGCCACTCCCCAGCCCAACCAATGTTAATGACTTTCTTGCTTCTGATTTGGAGCCAGAATGGAACCAGGAGCCTAGAGGTGAAAGATTCCCTACTCTATTATGAATTCCCTGAGCCAAACTGTTCCCGATGGTGTCCTGAGGAATTATTTTCCCATTTAATCTAACTCAGCAAGGCTTCTCTCTGGGAGGTGCAGCGAACATTATTTCTTTAAAAATAATTTGTTTGAGAGGGAAGAAACACGTTTAGCCACGCTGAAGGTAAGCAAAAAATGTATTTGACATCTCAGGTTATAGAGAGTTTTTCCCCCTATCTTTTTCTGAATTTCTTCAATTGAAAATTGTATTTTTACTGTATTTCATTCCCAAAGGAGTTTTTCATAATTTAAATCTCCTGTTCAACTGTACATTTAGCATGGGAGAGTTGGCACTCTCCTGATTATAGCACATGTGCTGGACATTACAGAATTTCTCTCTGGGAGCATTCTAATTTTATTTCCTCATCATTAGCATCCTGAGAGAGAATTGTATTCTGCCCCCTGAACTGGGGAAGTCCTTTCTGATAGGCACCGAGAGCTAAAACTATCAAAATTAGGGAAATCCTCTTTCCTATTCTCATCTCTATATTTTTTACTCATTAAAGGCTAATTTCTTTGCAGAATTCAGTATAACTTGTCTTTTAATAAGCTTTTCCAAAAAGTAAAAATAAAATAAAAAAATGAAAGAAAAAGAAAAAGATTGTAGTCTATTCTCCATATACCTCAACTTTTATTACAAAGAAGGTGAGAGAGAGAGAGAGAGAGAGAGAGATAGAGAGAGAGAGAGAGAGAAACACCAGAGAGAAGGAAGGAAAGAAGAAAGTCAAGAAGAAAGGAAAAAAGGAGAGAGGGGAAAAGGAAAGAAACAAGGAGGGAAAAGAGAACTATTACCTAAAGCAGTTTTTGATCATTAACATAGCTACTCAATGAATGCTGAAATCTAAATGAAGCTTAAAAATCAAAGGACTTATTAGCCTGCTAATTCTCAGTCTTCAGGTCCACTTTCTTAGTGCAAGAGTTTAAGAAATGCCTACTGTCATTCACTGAGGAGCTTCTGAAAAGCAGTGATTTGGTTTTAAAGCCTGTTTCAGTGGGCCCTTATCTTTCTTCCCCCTTGTTTTTGCAGGTTATTTCAATGAGAAGGAAAGCCAGTGGATTGTGGTCTTAGAAAAGCTGCTTAGATGATGTGTGCTTCCCCTGCTCTCAACACGTGGCAGAGCTGTAAGTACATGCTCTGCACTGCATGATGAATTGGATGGCTGCAGACCGGAGGCAAAAAAAATAATTGTCTCCTTTTCGTGGTGATTTGCTTAACTGGTGGGACCATGCCAGAACGGCTAGCGGAAATGCTCCTGGATCTCTGGACTCCATTAATAATCTTATGGAGTACTCTCCCGCCTTGCATTGACATGGCTCCGATGAATCAGTCTCAAGTTTTAATGAGTGGATCCCCTTTGGAACTAAACAGGCTGAGTGAAGAACAGCGGATTTTGAACCGCTCCAAAAGAGGCTGGGTTTGGAATCAAATGTTTGTCCTGGAAGAGTTTTCTGGACCTGAACCGATTCTTGTTGGCCGGGTAAGCTTCATTTTTTAAGATCCCGATTTCAGGGTTTGTTCATGGTCTTTAGATGTTTAACATAAGACTCACCACAGTTGATGCTACACTTAGCTGTAAATCCTTTACGCCAGATGGTTAGCTAGTTAACCTGTTGGTTTCTTTAGGAATATGAATAATCCCATGGTAACAATTTAAAACGGTCCTCAAGGGAAAGCCCTCCTCCCCACTTCTTCCACCCCTTACAGAATAGCACAACACTTATATAATGCATAAACAAATATGCATTATTTTGCATTTATTTGAGAATTCTCCATGCCAAATATCTTTTCTAGCTTGTAGTACTTGGACTAGTACTTGGAAGAGATACATATTTTTGCTCAGTTTGAGTTCTTACCACCTCAATTGTTAAGATATTATTGCATTTCATTTTATTTAAGGCTTGTATCTCCAATTGCAGGTAGATTTTTCTCTTTTGTTTTATTGTTTGTTTGGTTTTTTTTTCAACTCAAAGGATGGGACAAAGAGAATATTTTAATGTAAATGCTTAGCAGTGCCTTGTATTGTTATTGATATACTTTGTAATAGGGAACTAGTTCATTCATTGTCTGTTGGAATAAAATATACATAATCAAATTATTAGTATATGTGCACATATATATGTGTGTTTGCACATGTGTGTTTGTGTTCCTGTGTGTGTGTGTGTGTTAGGTGGGTTTATATTTATTTTATTATTGTTGGCAAGTTCTTCCTGTAGACATGGATTGTCTGCTTTCCAAAATTGCTCTGTGGGTTATTGAAGACTATACACGTTTATCAACAGAAATGTTTATAAGCTTCTGCTAATTTTGACGCACATTATCTTCATAGGTAAAATTCCAATTATGAGCCTGCCAGTGGCCGATTTTTCTGATAAGCTTCATTCAGAAGCAAATCATGCCAATATTATGCATTTCCCAAATGCAGCGACTTAAAAGAAAATTAGGAGGGGGATTAAATATTGATCTTGAAGGCTTGAGTTAACTCCTTGTGTTTCACTAGGAACTTCTGGTTTCATTACTGCTTCTACCCTTTGTCTTGCAAAATAAATTGATCCTCTTCAAGCATTACGCTTTCTCATTTCATATGGTTGTCCTTGTATGAAGAAAGCGTGGGTGACGAGATGTCCCTGTCCTTATCAAGCCCTTCCTATGTGCCAGTCACTACCTTAGGCACAAGGGGACATATCCATAAAGCAAAAATCTGTTCCTTCAAGGAACTCACATTCTGACCAACACAGAGTATTCATTATGTGGTGAATACTATTATATAAGTACTTTGTTGGCATAACTCTATTGGATCCTAACAATAGCCCCACCCATATGTGTATATGTCTCTATAGGTGTATCAATGTCCATGTATGCATATATATACATATATATATATATATACATTATATATACACATAGCACACATACAAAAATACATGCATACAAAATGAGTTTGTACTCCTTTTTACATAAATCCAAAATATAAAAATCTATGAAGGAATTTTTATATATTCATACAAACTAAGGTTGCAGAACTGACTTGAAGCTATTTATAGTCATAATGCATCCGATTACTATGACTGTTCATGTATTTCACTGCAGAAGTATTAAAGTAGTTGATTACAAGGTGTTGCCCCTGACCTGCTGAGACTGTCACTTACTGTGTAGTTTATGTAGCTTCATATATTTCTAAAATGTGAAAAGTTCCGAATTCCAAAACACATCTAGCCCTATGGGTTTGGGATGTGTGCCTCTTGACAAACATTATCTTCTTGATGTAGATGCAAAACCTGAGCCTTCAATGAATGGATAAATGAAACCAAAATCACAGAGCTAGTAAGTGAGCTACCTACATTTAAGTCTTGTTGGAGATTTCCAAGGCCATAATTTCACCCCCCCCATTACATATCAGTAACTAAGTATCTGGAATTTAAACTATAATTTGCACTTAAGACTTATGGATCTTAGAAAGCAAAGTCCTTAAATTCCTGCTTCTATATATTCAAAATTTCTCTAACCAGTTACAAGGCGAGTCATTTCCATACCATGTGGATTTTTGAAAATACATGCATATAAACTTAATGAATGGATACTGCTTCTGTGCTTTTCTTAGTTATCTCATTATGCAGGTATATCACTCTGGTCCTCTCTTGCATAATGTAAATAACCGAATATTCTGTGCCCAGGAGAGCATTCCATTTTTATCTGCAGAGAAAAAGTAATTAAAGCAAGGTTTGTTTTGGACTAAGACTCTGATGGCTGATTTTGCCTCCATTCTTTAAATGAAGTAATAGAGATAGAGCACCCGGCCAGGATTTCAGCATCCCCATGCAACTCAGTAATACTCAAGATGTTCATGCCTCTCTGAATGACAGACATGTTGTTAGTGAACTCTAGACTCTCGAAATGGTAAAGATGCTCCTGAGTCTCAGCCACAGACATTGTTTATGAATTAGTCCTTGTGCCTACTCCCTGCACCACAGCCAATTCCCAAACAACTGTTAAATCAGAATTAAACTTATTTTCTGAAGAGCTTTCCTAAAAACATTTTCATTCAGACTTATTTCCTCATAAAGGAAATTGCTCCTGAATTATGACAGCCTTGCCTTTGAGGATTTGGGGTTGTCACGGAGCCAAAAATACATTTCAGGTGACTGCTCCAGATTATGAGTTAGGCTGAATGTGGGGATGATCTGTATCAGGGTGCCCACCGGTGCTTTACAATGTTTTATCTCTGTGCACACTCTTCCACATCTGAATCTTTCAACCGCTTCACTGCAGAGCTTCCCAGGAACCAGCTGAGAAGCATTAGTTACTTACAAGCATACCTGCTCTTTAAAGGGCCCACCTGAGAGTCACTGGAGTAGGGGCCCCGGACCTCACAGGCTGAGTTCAAGCTCAAGGGCAGAGCCAGTTCTGAAGTACTTGGCTCTTCAGAGCTGCACACACACCCTGACATCATCCATCATCTGTTTTTACATACCGGTAGCAGCTAGATGCTAACATTAGAGATGGACTCTCCAGAGGTTTGAATGTGGATCTTGCCACATTCTGGATGCTAACCCTGAGGGCAGCTACTGAAGTTTTTTCAAGGATTATGCAAAAAAAAAAAAGATAAATAAGAATATTTAAAAGAAAATAAAACAAATAATTTATTATTTCCTCTTTCAAGACTGCAGATGGGTATATTTCTGGCACCCAAAATTCTGTTCCATTTCTTTGCCATGTTTCTGGTGCTTGACAGATAGTAACTTTGGTCATAACTGTATCTTTTTTTTTTTTTTTTTTGGTAGTGGTGGTGGTACTAGACATTGAACCCAGGGGCATTCTATCTCCGAGCTACACCCCAGCCCTATTTTTTTATTCCTTATTTTTGCAACAGGATCTCACTAAGTGGTTGAGGCTGTCCTTGAACCTGGGATCCTCCTGTCTCAGTCTCCCCAAGTACTGGGATTGTAAGCATGCACCACCATTCCCAGTGTAATTGTATTCTTAATTGTGTGTGTGTGTGTGTGTGTGTGTGTGTGTGTGTGTGTGTGAGAGAGAGAGAGAGAGAGAGAGAGAGAGAGAGAGAGAGAGAGAGAGAGAGAGAGAGAGAGACGACTGTAGAAGTAGTAATAATTGTATATGTATGTGTATGGCTATAGAAGTAGTGGTGGACAAATACATCAACTCTTGCCTCCAAGACTCTAGGAACTGGAAGAAGAGACCCCTCATTAGTCCATGTTGATTATGATCAGGATGGAGGTGGTGTTTCAATATGTCTTATGAAATGCCTGGAACTCAGCCTGGTGGAGTGGAGTGCAGCTCTAGCGGAAATGCTTATGCAAAGTCATGGGATTACAGCAAAATGACTGGATACTCTCTGGTTCAGAAGCAATACAAGCCACTATATTTCCAGCTGAATTAGAATTAAATGGGAAGTCCTTCCCTATCCATGCTGCCTAAAGTATAATTGTTTCACACTCTCTGTCTATGCTTTATTTTTATTGTCCCTGATTATCAATATCTAACATCTTCTATATTATGTTTATGATTTTTCTCCTGCTGGAATTGTAAGTTCCACAAGGAAAAGGTTTTATGTTTTTTTTTTTTTTTCTGTTCACCTTTGTATGTTAAAAATCCCAGAATCTAAAATACTAACTGCATATAGGAAGTTGCTCAGTAAATATTTTGCATGAATACATGAATGAATTATTCGCTTAAATATTGGAGGGATTTATAAAAGCCATATAAACTCAGATTTAATATAAGTGGCATTTTCTAATAAACATTTCCATACATAGCTTTTATGTTCTTTTTTTTTTTTTATTGCTAGACCAGCTGGGGAATTTAAACAACTATTCCTATGTGTAGACTTTTAAAATCTTTCTTGGAGATAGTGAAGGTGGAAAGATTCACTTACTAAAGCAACCCTCTTTCAAAGAAGCTGCAGGATCAACTCTGTAGAGACTGTCTTCCTTACTGGTGGCAAGAAGCAGCACATGATCTTCCAATGCATCTTTCAACTTGTATTTGTGCCATACGTATGGCACAAATAGGAGCAGACGTCTTCTCTCTGAATTTTTGAAAGACAAAGACTGGACAAGCGGACTCTCCTCCTGCCTCCAGCTCTTTGTGGAGCAAGGTGATGCACAACCTGTTCACAAAACATAAGTGCTGAGCATTCCACATCCTCACACACTCTGGCATTGACCTTCTCTGGAAATTCTGGCAGAGAACAATGTAGCTCAAGGGACTCTTAACCCAGATAGGTTTATTTGTTTTGGTTTTAGCAAAGAGAGAGAGAGAGAATATCCTTGGTGGTTTGTGATAAACCTTGCAACCCAGACAGAAAAAAATATATATATTGTCCTTGTAGCAAAATGTGCATTTGCTCTTTCTGATAGACAGCTTTGATACCATCATGAAGATCCTGGGTTGTAAATAAGGAGGGCAAGTAATAGGGACACTCCCTAACTACTTATTGAGCACCTACTCCCTGTTAAGTCTGCTGAATATTCCATTGCTAGTGGAGTCTTAGCACTAAGCAAACACAGATCTATTCCCAGTACTTGGGAGTCTGAAAGAGGAGGATTCATGATGGAGGCCAGCCTTGCCGACTTAGCATAACCCTTTTAAAAACAAATAAATAAACGAACAAACAGATAAACACATACATACATACACACATAAATAAATAAGTAAATAAATAAACAGATACATAGGGCTGGGGTCATAGCTCAGAGATAGAATGTCCCTGAGTTCAATCCCTAGGATCACAAAAGGAGTAATAATTGTATGAATAAATGTCACATTAAAACGAAAATAAGTACTTTGAAGTGAAGGGACGTGGTTCAGTCAAAGCACATCTAGAGGAAGCTGACCTGTTCTGTGGGAGGATGGAATCTTCCCTAAGGAAACGGCCTGTGACCCCAGACACATTAGTCAGGTGAACCACAATGCCGGGATGAAGAAAGAAAACATTCCCGGCATAGATGGTTATTTATAGAACAGAGAGAAGGTCAGGGTACCTGAACATCTTAGTTCAGACTGCAGGAACAAGTTGATGTGGAGGAGGTGGTTTATAACCAACAGACGTTTATTTCTTACAGTGTTGGAGACCAGAAGACAGAGATCAGAGTGCAGGCAAGGTCAGATTCTGGTGAGGACCCTCTTCTAGGCAGCAGACTACCATCTTCATGGTGTATGCTGATGTAGCAGAGAGAGGGCAAGCCAGTTCTCTGGAGCCTCGTTTATTTGGGAACTCCACTCATTCACAAAGACTCTGTCCCCTTCCCAATCACCTCCTAAATGTTCCAGTTCCTAACACCATCACCTTGGTGGTTAGAATTTCAATATAACAAGTTTCCCCCTGAGCCCCCTCCTCCAGGGGGGAAGGCACATGAACTTTAGTCCATTGCCCTGGAAAACAGAGAACTATGATTAGAATCTTGAGTTAAGGTGGAAAGATAGGCAAGGGTCTCTGGCTTCTTTCTAATTCAGCTCATCTTCAAAGTAGCTGGGAAAGATCATTCCTCAGCCTTTCTTGGCTGCAGTTTCCTTCCTTGTAATCATATGGTAGATTAGGGTATTATATATTTCAGACACAAATACCTATGGAACAGGAATATAAATACATGCAACATATATATTCAGCACATTGCGTTAGCCCTCATTCTGTGGTTCTTGCCATCCTCAGCTCTTCATCTTGCTTTATTTTAGGAAAAAAAATTGGTTTGCTCTGCAGGTGGTCAGAGTTATTCTATCCTAAATCCTCTCTCTTACATAAACTCCTCTGCTCTCTTTCCTCCCTGTTTCCCTCCTACCTGGGCTTCTGAGCGTTCCTTATTTGGATGTAACTCTCTCACTGGTGATGCCACATCTATTTATAATCCTCTTCCTCCAAGGCACTGACTCATTTTCTCTCTTTAAATGTGACCTTCTAACCTTCCCTCTTCCCTGTAACTTGGAAATCGTTTGGGTGGTGCTTAGTATGAAGGACACAGGATGCCAAATAATTACACTATATTACAGTTTATGGTGTCAGCGACCAGTGAGAAAATTGCACTTGACACACCATTATTTTTGCTGGCCGTTTGCATGTTAAGAGCACTGGGCCACGCGGCCACAGCCAAATTGTATCTTCGGCCTTGTGAGAACAATTCACTGTCAGTTCCGTGAAGCTGCTGCCTACTCAGACAGAGCCTTATGTACCAATAATTTGGCAAAACTGCAAGTCAGCATCACATGTCTTAATCTGGCCAAGCAAGGAATGTTGTCTGCCTCTTGCTCAATGTCCTGACTTGGAAATAACATCCATTCCAGAGCAGTTGGAAATCTTTTGAAGCCAATAGAAACACAGGGAATAATATTAGTTATTGAAATCAGCAAAAACCCTAATCGTGGGCATGCAAAAACTCGAGCTGTGTGCACATACATATGCACCAGAGGCATGCAAATGCATGCATAATACCCATATGTAGGGGCTGTTAGCCAAGTTTGTCCATAAGTACCAATTCATCTTCCAGTCCTTTCTTTCTGTAACCACGTGTTTTCGCCCAGTCCGTGTTATTCATTATGAGAGACCAGGTGAAAGAGTGACTAATCCGTGCTTATCTCTCTAGATACTCTGAGAAATAAATTCAGTCAGATTTCTTGCAGGAAGAATCTTGCGTATTTTGTCAATCCTTTGAGGTTCATCTCATTGAGCCAGATATTTTTTCCACTTGAAGAAAAATGATAACAGTCCTATGTTTGTAGGTGAGTCAGATTATATAATCCAGTTTTATGAATAACAACAAGGTAGTCGATATAAAAATAACAGAGATAGGAATTTCAAGTGTGAAGCTAAAATTTTTAGAGAAGAATTGGGTAAGCATAAATACTAAGCAACTGGAAAGCAATCTATTGCATATTCACTTGAAAGAATAATTTGAAGTCATTAAAAAATTAGGTGGTTCATGCCTGTAATCCCATTACTTAGAAAGCTGAGACAGGAAGATCGCAAATTTGGGACTAGTCGCAGTAACTTAATGAGACTCACAGCAGCCTGGCAAGACCCTACTTTAAAATAAAAATATAAACATTGCTGGAGGTGTAGCTTAAATTTTTCTGAATTCAATCTCCAATAGGACAAAATAATGAGATTTATAACATAAGAACATGGTTATAATATAAAAAATAAGAAACAAGATATAGAATGTGCTTAGAATATAGCTATAAAGTTAATAAGTGATATAAGATCTGAGTGCCTGGCACATATCTATTAAGCTGTATGTGTGCACATACACACACAAACACACACACACACACACACACAAATACTGATTATGTATGTATTCAAACATTTACAAAAACAATGAACTGCTAATACCCATTATCTGTCTTACTCATATTCACCAAATTTTTTTAACCATTCTCCTGTTATGTTTTCAGTACTCTTTTCAATCTCCCAAACACACATGTATTGCCAATGCTCTTGATTTTTAAAATTGATATAAGGAGAATGGTTATCACATTACTTTCCATTGTTGTTGATGTAAATATAATAAGATCATTTAAAAATCCCAAACATGCAATTATGTCTAATGAATAAATAGCACTCAAGTAACCTGCTTTAAAACAAAATGAGGAATTAATATATGACATTGACTCAGATTAGTAATTATGCCACAAAACACTAAAGGGGAACTTGTAAAGAAGTAGACCAATGTAGACAATCTTTTTATGCAATAATATGTGGTTGCATTAACAGGTTTTTAAAAAATAATTTTCTGCATTTCATTTTCTGTGTTATGCTTTTGTTATAAATCAGAATTAAATGAGAGAAAAATAAATTATAATTTTATATTGCTCAATGTTCTTACACATTAGTGCCATCCATTTATAGTAAATTCTTTGAAACCATTATTTCATGAGAAACATTTAGTAAATTGACTCTTATTTTTTAAAAACTATACCTGTGTTAAACGCTTGGTGGGCCAATCTCATCAATTAATAAGTTAAAATGCTAAACATATTTAATCATTTTTACACAACCACAAAGAAAGAGCAGTCTTGCTGGACTGCTAAATGCATCTTCACCGATATTTCCATTACCGTGGAATAAAATAACAATTAACCAGATTTGAAAGTTTCCTATATGATCTTGAAGTGTGAGATATTAAGTTTTCCAGCAATAGAGTCAGCTTACATTCTATTTGTAATATTTTATAAAACAAGAATAGCTTGGAAAAGTTATTCAGTGAATTACTCTGTTTCTTAAGAAGGGAAAAAAATGCTACATTTATAGGGTTTCATTTTGCCTGGCTATGCGTCTTTTCTTGATGGCAGCATTTTAAATATATTCCAATATATCCCATCAGAACATATCATTTCCATTATATTTAACATAAATTCACACACACACACACACACACACACACACACACACACACTTGCAGATGATTTGGCTCTGTATATTTCTGTCTCTAAGTCCTTAAATACTTTGAAATACAGTAAAAAGAGCCTTGTCAACATGCTAAGATCCAAATACTCAGTTAAGATGTATACATGTTATTTGATAAACCCCAGCTCTCTCATCTTAGATTTCAATATACTTAGGAATCCTTTTAGATATTATTGCCTTTAGCAGAAATAGTACCTTGTTACAAGGAAGTGTGTAGACCACGGGCAGCTAGCTGCCACACTTGGAAGCTAGTTAGAAATGGAGAATTTCATTCAACATCTGTATATACCGGGTTGTTAAACCAGAATCTACATTTTAACAATACCCCCAGGTAATTCTTCATGCACATAGAAACATATATTTAGATATTTAAAAAATTTCTCTATTTATAGCTTTAAAGAAATGAATCAATCATCAATCAACCCCAGGAATGACTTGATTCATGCTTTTCCTTCTTTCTGCATCTATCCTGAATCAATTCAATTAAAGAAAGGGGTCATGGGACTGGTGTTTGCAAATGCTCCAGGAAAGATCTGGGGAGCAAGCAGCTGCTTATCTCATTTGGAATCCCATGTGGTAGGTACCTAACATGGTAGTCTGCAAATTTTCATTTGCAGAGAGGCCTCCTTCCTTTCGCATTGGCCCTGCAAGTGCTGGTAAAGGAAACCATGTGCTCCCTATCCCCACTCCAGCTCCATTAGTTAGTGCTAACTATTCCCTTCTCCATCCCACAGACTTCTTGCTTTTCTCTGTATTTACCACAATGCTGCAGATGTGCTCTGAAATCTGCAGAGTATCAAATGTCACTGGGCTTCAGTGGGAGACAATAGCAGAATCTAAATGAGCCTGATCAGAAGGGCTGGGAATATTGGGGAACAGCAGGGAATAAAACACTGGATGCATATTTCTATTTCTCCCTAATCCTAAAAACAAAACAAAACAAAACAAAAAAAAACACCTGCATTGCACTGACGTTTTTGCTGTGAATATTAGGATAGAGATTATGAAATTAATAATATTGTCCAGGGATATTAAATTGGGTAAGAAAATCAGGTGTATATGTAACCCAAATAAACTGGTAGTATCTGTTAAGTGTTTACTGTGTGGCATTTTTTTATAGGAAGTTTACCTGTTCAGGCTTTATAGCAATTTCCTGATTAAGATATTTTTGACCCCATTACCAGATGGAAAGCCAAGGAAGGGACTAGTTATTTCCATTAGAAGGTGTAAGTTTGTCAAATAGTGAGTGATAAATGAGGAGTCAAACCTGGGCAAGGTGATCACAGAGTTTGTTCTTTTAACCATGGCAACACAACATCATCTCATTTGAATCCCTAGCGGTAGGGGCTTGATGTGCTAGGTTGAGGCCCCAATTTGCAAGTGGAAAAAAGACAGACCCCTGACATACACCAAGGCATGGTCTTATGAGTAGAGTGTAAAAGTTTAGTAAGATTTGAACAATTAGTGATGCTTATCTGATCGCAAAGCTTCTATGCATATTTCTTTGTATGCACCTCTACATGCTTTGCTAATAAGAGACAGAAAAGAAACATGGCTTTGAACCTTATGCATGTAGGAGCTCTTCTATTTCCTTTGTGGGGAGATGACACAGCCATATTCTAGATCCAAGAAGGACTGGTCTCATATTCACAGTGACTCGTGGTACTTGCCCAAATATAGGGACAAGTACTGCATCTGTGTATCTGCCCGCCTTTTTTTCTTTTTTCTTTCTAATTTTAAAGAATACATTAAAAGTGATTATGATAATGAAGAGAAAATTTCTATAGAAGAAAGATTCACAAGAAGAGAATATTTTTATTGGAAACTTCAGGTAAATATATTTGCTTTAGATATTTATTGCCTATGTTAATAGGTTAATATATTTAATATATATTAAGTATATATTGCTTTAAATATATTTGCCTATGTTATTATTCACCATTAGGCAGATTTAAAAAATTAAGAACTTTGGACTGATGCCACTTCTCATTGGATAGGTGAGGAAAGGGAAATCATTTGCTAGAGCCTGGCAGAGTTTTTAGCTCCTCCAAAACGGTAGTATTAAGTTAGCTCACTGAAATCTTTGGGCAGAAGTGAGCAATATTCTGGGTTTCTCTTAAAGTGAGAATCATTGGAAAAGCAGAAAGGGAAGTGGGATGGTTGAGTGGAATGAAAAATAAAATCCCATACACAAAGACAGGAACTAAAAGAAGACAAAATGCTTGTACCTTCCAGTTGCTTGAACTAATTGTGTTAATACTAAATAATTTAGTAACAATTCCCTATACTCTTGAAACTGAGCTGCTGGACAATATTGCAGAGGCTCCAGAAGTGGGATCTATAATTTACTCAGCTCTCTGCAATGACTTCCCCGTGGCCTCTTGCAACTCTACAAGTCTTATCTTTTTTCTTTCAAATGGATATGTGCTTCTCTGTTTCATCTCATCCATCCCTCTTCTTGCTTTTCAGTCCTGGTAATAGTGACTTTCCCCTGGGTAGTCCTGGTCATGTCCTTTCCTGTCCTTGTACCTTTAACATGGAGAATAACCCCCTCATACCTCTAGCAAATTCTCCAAGGAAGAATAATTTGGTGAAAGAGCAAACATGGCGATTAAAAATGACCAAATCCTGTAACTCCTCGAAGCAAGTCAGATTCCCCAGCCACCCAAAGGCTTTATTTAGAATGTGGCAGGGCTATTTATAGTGAAGTTTTTCTTCTGTGCTTGTGTGAATCTAAAAGTATAGGTGAATTTCTCATTGCAATTTGCCTTTTGTTAGACATACATATCCTGTGTGTGTGTGTGCAGGTGTGTGCGCCCTATTATTTTATTTTTTTTCACAGAATAGCCTTGCTTTGTTAGAGCTCTTTCTCTGATTTTCAGAAACATTTGTAATCCACCTTGTGAGGTGTTTTCAGAAATCATTAGATCTTTGCAATGACCGGTCCTATTGATCAAGGCCACAACTTCCTCATATCTTCCCTGTAAAGGTCTGAATCCCTTTACTGTAAAGGTCTAAATCTTTGATAGTTGAACCCAAATTCCATATCCCAACAAGATTACCAACAGTGTATTTAAATATTCTCCTTTTTTCTTCCATCCCACCAGTTGGGGGAAAGACACGAGCAATAAAAAGCTGAAAGATCACAACAATAAACATGAAGGCACACACTCTAGCATTCCCTTAGGCCATATATATGTAACACGAGACATAGAGCCAAGCAGAAGAGAAAAAGTGAGACACAGATCTTCAAATAGAGAGAGGAAAGTCATATTCAAATGATACAGCATAAGAAAAGAAAGCCTGGACATGAAAACATACAGAAAGTGAGAGATTTTCAGGGGAACACAAAATGCAAGAAACACAGAGGCTCAGAAATAGAAGAAGAGTGAAAACAAGACTCAGTGAAGATGAAGATTGAGAAACGGAGTGATTGGGGGGGGAAGTGGACAGAATGAGAGAGAGGGGGAGAGAGAGAGAGAGAGAGAGAGAGAGAGAGAGAGAGAGAGAG
>PVLC010003933.1:0-90798 GCA_004027655.1 Graphiurus murinus | reverse complement strand
GGTACTGGGGATTGAACTCAGGGGCATTCTACCTCTGAGCTATATACCCCCAGCCCTATTTTTTATTCTTTATTTTTGAAACCGAGTCTCACTAAGTTGCGGAGTGCCTCATTAGGTAGCTGAGGCTGGCCGCGAACCCGGATCCTCTGGTCTCAGCCTCCCGAATGCTGGGATTACAAGCGTGCGCCACCACGCCTGGCTCGCCTTTTTTCTCTCCCACAAGGAGTCAGTACAAGCTGCATAGTAATACTTAAACACCTCCTCAAGTGGATTAACTGTCTCATAAACTAAATGACTATGGTAGCAGCCCCCCCTCTTCCCCCCTCTGTTCAATCTTGTGTAATCAGCCTTTGGTCATCTGAGGTGCAGCAAGACCTGAGGAGTAAACCTGGGAAAGGTGAGTGAAGATCTTAAGGCTTCCCCTTTTATCTTGGCTAAAACAGAATGAGCTTGGGTATCCCGAGACTCTCCAGGGTGGAGCTGGGTCGCAGATACTTAGGTATCCAGGCTCAGCTACCTGGTCTGTGATCTTCAGACTAGAGTAAAAGACTTGGGCAGCATAATATAATGGTATTTAACTTTGGGTTTCAAGGAAATCTGCAAGATAGGATTTCCCTCAAGGGTCACAGACTTACATTTTTTTGTTTAATGCCATCAGTTGATAACCTCTTAGAGGTACTAAAATGTCCTTGTTCTTAGTGGGAAAGAAAAATTCCTCAACTGGAAAAGGTCCTAGAAGGTCTCATTGCCCCCAAACTCTCACCTCACCACCACTCAGTCCCCCTTTCTCTGGAGAGAGATCAATAGACTACCAAGACAGTGTCTGTGAGATGTGGGGAGAATCACATTTTGTAACTTTGAAATTCTGTTTGTTCTTGAGAAAGCTGGCTCATCTCTGGGGATTCCCTAGCTTTTTGTTCATTTATTTATCTGTAAGATGAAGGGAGAGCACTAAAACCAGTCTCTCTGGATCTTTAATGTGCACAGGCATCTCCTGGGGATCATGTTGAAATGCAGATTCTGATTTGGAAGATTCTGATTTCTGAGATTCTGTATCCTAACCATTCCAGGGATGCAAGGCAGCTGGAGGCTAGGTGATGTGGCCAGTCCCTTCTTTTAACGCACCTTGACCTCCAGGAAAGTCAAGCCTATCAATGACCTCCTGAATGGGATCAGTTCCAGTGGGTGGGAGCTAATGTGGGGCAAGGTGGGAATTCTGCTGCAGAGGCCCTAATCAAGGGGAGTGAGGCTGGATGCCGGAGGCATGTTGGTGCTGGGTGTCTCAAGGGGTCATGGAGTGTCTGGAATGGAGAGGCCTGCAAGTAAGAGGCAAACAGAAACAAAAGCAGGATAAATACTGATTACTTTAAAATTTCACTGAAAGTACTAGATGTGACCAAGAAACTTTATGGAATAAAGTGAGCTAAAATCAAGTAATCTTTAAGTGGATTGGGTTTTCCTTTTCTTGAGGGAGTGTGATGTTTTATGTGACTAACCTCCATTTAAAATGTAAAACAATATTCACCCAAAATCACAATGGCTACAACTGAAAAATAACCTCAGCCCAAGATGCTAACTTTCCCTGAATGGTCTTTTCTGCTTCCTTCTTCACACAGAAAACTGAAAAATAAGCTCCATTCCCAGGAACCCCTGACCTCATGCTATCTATACAGCTGTCGAAAATATTAATTTAAAAAAGAAACCTCAGAAATTGTGAAGTTTTATTTTAGCACAGTACAGGTATTATAGTTACATGTAAACAAACAAAAACTCATGAGTAAATCAAAAGAACTACATTAGTGATACACAATAAATCAATGCACATTTCCAGTTAAATACAGAAAAACTCCCGGGCTCATCAGGACCACAAAATCTGCATCCCCTCATTAGATTTCTTGATACCTCATACCTGATTAGAAGAGTCTGTACCAAAGGGATAAATTAAAAACTGAAATAGAAGTAAGGAGCCACAGATATTTTTAGGCTATCTCTTTTGATGGCTGGAAACTTGAATAACATCAATGAGGGCACATACTAAGGAGAAACTATTCCATTAAAAGTATCCAAGAGGCTGGGAATGTAGCTCAGTGGTAGAGCACTTAGATAGTATGCTTGAAGCCCCGGATTCCATCCCCTTGAAAACACTGTGTTCAAAGGTAAGACCTATGACTCACCGAATATATATATACATAGGGAGTCAAAAAGCTGGGAAGAATTACTGTTTATAAATAACTAGAAACAAACCACCTCCAAATGCATCCCTGGGTAAGAGAAGATTCTCTAGGCTGAAAAACATTTTCAGTTTAGTTTCAATTCATTAGAGTCAAATACAGCCTTGCTCTTGCCTGTGGAAGATCAGGTCAGCAGAAAATAAGACTGAATTCAAAATCTTCCTTTATCTGCCACCAGCAGCCCCAACCCCCAGCCCTACTTTAAGGTAATAAACTCTTGAAACAAAATCTAGAAATTAGAGGTTTGTACTTTTAGTTATTTTGGCTTTTTCCTTAATTTTTGGTGTTTCCTTTTTATCTGCAGTTTTAACTGATTTCTTACTCGCAGAAGAAGTCAATATCCTGGAAATAAAATAAAAATAAAAGGATTGAACTGAGCAGTCTGGGTCAGAAAACAGATGTAGGTTCTTTGCTTTTAATCATTTTTAATCAGAGAAATCTGGATTTAAGATAAATAAAGGTTGAACCCCAAAGAATATAAAAATAATCATTGCTTTCAGTCAAAAACTACTTAAAGTGAAGGTCCTCAGATAAATGTCTAATTATGGTTATTTGACAGATCAAACTTAGTGATAAGAAGCAGTGACAAGTGAGTGTTATTTGTGTAGGTTGGGAAACTTTTGAAGCACAGTAATTAGCTTTGGGAAGATCACTTCAAAACAACCACCTTGCACAGCAGCTCAGAAAAGATCTTTCATTTCTACCATGAGTTTACAGGACCCCGGAACATAAAGAAGAGGATTATTTCATTTCATACATAAATAGAGTCTATCTGCCACAAAAATAAGGCATTCAAAAATTTTCTAGAATGCTTTGATCTTATCAGAAACAGGTGCTAATTCTTTCCCCAATCCATCTTTCATAAGTAAGTGTTAACCACTGGTTAAGAGTCAGTTATTTTAGTTTCTCTCTGTATGACATGGAATCTTGTTTAAAGTTATTGCATCTAAAACAAAAAGAGGATTGTTAGCTGGGAGCAGTGGTGTGTACTTATAATCCTAGTACTTGGGAAGCTGAGCTAAGAGGATCATAGATTCAAAGTCAGTAGTGGTAACTTAGCAAGACCCTGTTTCAAAATAAAAAATGAAAAGGGTTGTGCTCAGAGGTAGAGCACCCCTGGATTAAGTCCCTGCCACTTGCCACACACACAAAGGAGTATTGTACACTTAAAATTTGCTAACAGGTTGGATCTTAAGTGCTTTAAACACACACACACACACACACACACACACACACACACACACACACCCCTCTGGAAAGTGTTGCTAACAAACCAGCTTGATTATGGTGATTATTTCACTAACCAGCTTGATTACAGTGATTATTTCTCTAGATAAATAGATTTCAGAACATCAAGTTGTACATCATATATGCATACACAATTTCTACTGGTAACCTATATCCCCAATAATGCTGAAAAAACTGAAACATAAAAAACTAATAAACATTCTCAAACAAAACAAACTGGGTAAGCCAGGTGTGGCGGCACACACTTGGGCCAGGAGGATTTCAGGTTCGAGGACAGCCTCAGCAAGTAGTGAGACTCTCATCAACCTAGTGAGACCCTATTTCCAAATAAGAAATAAAAAAATTGGGCTGGAGGTGTAGTTCAAAGGTAGAATGCCGCTGGGTTCTATTCCCAGTAACACACACACACACACACACACACACACACACACACACACACACACACACACACACACACAAAAGGCGGAGGGGATGTTGTATGGAGAGATTGCACTAATCTTTCAATACTGATAGTTGATAGAAATTTCCCTGAAGATCTGAATCCTCCTCAGGTCACCTCTGAGATGCTTACCGTGGTGGGAAGTTCCTTGGTGGCTTCCTGGTACACACGTTGCTCTTTGACCAAGTTGCTGGGGAAATAGCCCACAATTCCCATCTCATCCTGATGATCACCATAAACCTGAGTGTCCAAAAGAGGAGCAGTCAGGGCAAAGCTGCCATGAGGGCCTTTCCAGAAACCAGCAAGGTATCTTCTTTGCTGATAATGAGAATTACATAACTAGCAGCACCTCCCTTGCACTCTGATTTCCAAGGGACTCAGAGCCAAGTGTGAACTTTACTTAGAGCACCACATACCCCACAGGAGCTGTGCATCTCTTTTTTTGTGGCCCAGTTTAACTTGTCTTGTTACTTTAGCATTACCTTATTCGATATAATCTTATAACTTGCTGAAATCTTTTTGGAATTCATAAACATATAAAGTCATTAATTTTCTTTAAAAAGTAAATGGACATTTTCATTTTAAAAGTTGCATATTTCTCAGTTTTTAACAATTCAAATGAAAAGATACTTGAATGTATTTCAGTCTAATTCAAGAATATATCTTTGGAGTGACAAAGGCAGTAAATCAACTCTGCTTCATCCATCCCCAGGGTCTGCCCTGTATGTTTTTACCCAAGAAAGCAGATTGTTTGGAATTAAATAGGGTGCTAAAGTTTCCTAAAATAATATTGAAACTTAGACTGACTGCCAACATACATACTTTTACTTGGCAAACCCTCTGAGACATTTTTTAATAGGATTCAAACTCTGGGTTATTCGAGTCCCACTGTGAACGACATTTTTCTGGCCAAAACATCACATTATACTACTTTTGGTTTTGTTGTTTTTAAAAATGCAAAAATAACAAATACACTGGAGTTTTGGGCATGTACATTTACAATCTCTGGTTCTGAACAGCTAGTTCAAAGCATTAAAATGGGTTGAAGAGAAGTAATCGAGAAAACATTAAGAACAATGTGTGTCAAGATCTGTGTATACTTTTAACACTTACACTGCCAGCCCAAAATTCTCCAGCTTCATTTTCTTTTACCAGCTTTGAGTAAACATAGATCTGTTGCCCCTTTTTAACATTAATGAATCTACAGTCTGGAGCATGATAATCTTCTTGAGCTCTGGCCAGAGATATTGTATCTGGAAGAAAAAAAAATTGAAGTGAACACATTTTATAATAGTAAAAAGGCAAAGCTTATAAGAAAACTAGAAAATTAGTGACTGATACCGCTCAGTGTACAAATGGAGTTCAGGTCGAGAAGAGTCAGATAACCAAAATATTACAGCGGCCACAACATCTTAGCCAAGTGAATTCTCTACAGTCAGACAGTGAACACTTTAGACAAATTAGGACACACAACTCAAATAACACACATTAAAGGAGATTCACATCAAAGTATACTTCGATTTTATACTGTTAGCGACTATATTTTCAATTACGTAATAGAAAGATAATGAAAAGCATAAAAAACTCCTTACAGACACACTCATCATCCGCACACAGCTTCTTGGAAGCAAGTCTATCCATAAATACTCCATGCCCGGCACATACAGCCACAAGACTCAAGAGAAAAAGCAACAATATTCTTGCCATCTTCCTTTTTTGCTGTTTTGCCTGATACTCTGGAAGTGGGGCTGACTTCGGTGTTTCCTGTCTTTTATGTGAAAGCCAGACCTCTGGGCAAATACCCCTGACCAATGGGAAGAGCCCACCGCTCCTCTGCTTTCCTAGCAGTTCTCTTGCACTCCAGGGGCTACTTAGCATCTGCTCTTTCAAAGAGAGTCAAACCATGTCTTTTTTATACACATATGATGTACAAAATTGTGCACCATTGTTAAAGCCACATTAGCTGTGTGGTTTGTTGCATCGATCAGCAGGACATTGTTGAGAGAACTATGAGAATTTTAAACCTTTTTTTTTTTACTTTTTAGTTCAACCTTCATATTCTTTCAGTTTCTGAGCAAAGATGTGCTAACTTTAGAAAACTATTTTAAATGTGAAATATATGAATAATTATGACTTAAGCAAATCTAATTAATAAAATCTGTACTTACATAATAGACAAGTAAAGGATTCTTATGTTTACAAATCCATCACATTTAAACCTTACCTGTGGGGAAAGGAAGAGACAGGTAGGTCGAGGAAAATGGGGCAATCTTTTATCTCTGTGTAGATTAGCTTTCCATCACTCTAACAAATACCTAGGCTGACCAACTTACAAAGAGAAGAGGTTTATGTTGGCCTGCAATGTCGGCGGGCTCAGTGCATGACTGGTTGGTCCCACTGCTTTGGACCTGTGGCCGGGCAGCACACCAGGAGGGAGGGTATGGTGAAGCAAAATTGCTCACCTCATGGCCAGAAAGCAGAAGAGAAAGAGAGCAGAATCTCACAGTTCCCTTCAGGGGACTACCCCAAAGACTCCTGCTAGGCCCTACCTCTGAAAGGTTCCACCACCTCTCAATGGCACCACCTGGGAACCAAGCCGTTAACACAGGCTTTTGAAGGACATTCAAGATCCAAACTAAAGCAACTCCTGTGAAGACTTTAAACACGTAGTCTCAAAATGCTCACGGATTATAAAGAAGTGGAAAAGGGGGTAAAGTTAGAGGTTTATGTTCCTGTCACTTCTTTGCCTCTGGACATCTTTCCCATGGAGAGAGGAGCACATCTTGATGGCCCTAAAGTTGAAGCACCCATATACACAGTATATAGCTCCATCTTTTCAAAATGTTTGCTGAACAACCTACTGTATGCCAGGTATTATTCCGGGCACTAGAAATCCAGCCATGAAGTAAAGGCCTTGGCCCCAAACTTTTACTTTCTGTTAGGAGAAACAATATGTTGCTGCCTTTTATAAACGTGTTTGGGCTAGCGTCACTCTGGTGAGGTAGATTCCCCTCACCCTGTCTTCATCCACTGCTTCTCAAACAGAGCCCTGTCAGGATGCCTCTTCAACTTGGTTGATGATGTACCTTCAGAGTGGTACCTCACGCCTCCCCAGAGGACTAATATCTAGGATATACAGAGAACTCAAGAAACTCACCACTAAGGAAACAAATAAATCAATCAAAACATGGACAAGTGAACTAAATAGACATTTTGCAAAATCATTTTCAAAGGAATAAATTAGTAAAGCAAAATATACTTACAGTGTAACAATAAAGTTTCATTGCTTGGAGCATATATATGCACTTTGTGTGTGTGTGTGTGTGTGTGTGTGTGTGTGTGTTTGAGAGAATTTTATTGTATTGTTTGTATGTAAAAATGCTTGTGCCTATGTATGTGCTATTTTAGGGGGAGGGACTTTCATACAGTTGGCCTTAATTTGGAAGCTTATGTTATTTAGTATCTTCACTAGGGACCGGGAAAGTGAGGCTCACAATAGCCAAAGTATCCTTTTCTGACCACCCTATCTCAAGGTCACCTACAGCAAAGGCAGTCCAGTTCTTTTCTACTCCCTACTGTCAAATTGGAATTAGGACCTTAAATCTTCTATTTCTTGCTTATGTAAATGAATGGATGAATTAGAAACTATTTTTGAAAGTAGAATGTTGCTGTGTTTTTCCTTACTATAACCTGAAGGCCTAAAAGCATCTCTGGAAAACTAAAACATTGATTAAGTCTTAATTCTGATTAGGCAGCCGTTTTACAGACCATTCGTCTCAAACCAGCCCTCAATGTGGGAGAGTTGGAAGAAAATTAATGTTTATAGACACCCTAAGAAATAGGGACTGCATAAACTCGGATTGCCACACCATGTACAGGCCTTCAAAAGCAAAGTAAAATGGTAAGTAAAGCTACATCCAAGCTATCACAACTTAAACAGTAAGGCTAACACTAACAAAGTTTTGATTGGTTTTTTGAAGAAACAAAGAAAAAAGGTATCAAGCCTTCTAGGTCACCCTGGGAAACCCCGGGATATTCTGGCATCTGCACTGGGCTGAGACAGGAAGGAGACTAGAGACCACTTGGTAAAACTGTGCTTGCAAACAGAAATCAGAACTTGCAATAATTCGGCAAACAGTTGTGTATAGAAGCTACTCTCAAGGCAGGACGATCACTGGAAGTCCAGTAAGGGTTCTGTCCAGAGCTCGCTCACCTCCTTCCTCTGTGTTTTCAGACATATTCTCGAAGCCTTTAACCTTCCAATGACATTATTTTTTCCATCAGCTTCTAAATTAGATTCTCAGCCTAGTGTTGCTAAAAGTAGAGGCTGTGCTCCTTCAGTCTAAGGACTGGCTTTGGCAAGGGCAAGGGGTGGAGGTAGCTTCCCTGCTGAGGTCCTACAGCATCTGGCCCCTCTCAGCTTTCACCTCCAGCCTCTCCTTCACTTGCTAAGTTTCTGCCATACAAATTTACTCTGTCTTTTGAAAACACTAAACTCATTTCTGCTTCAGGCTCCAAGCTTATTGTCTGGGGGGTTTCCCTCTAGATACTGGTATTGGGATTTCAGGCCTAGACCGCCTCCATGGACAGACTAATTTAACAAAGCCACTGCGTATACTCCTCCGACCCAATGCCTCAATTACCAGACCCTGGCTCACTGTCCTAGGCCTGTGTCACTCTCAGACTTGCCTGCTTTATTTACCTGGTGGTGGCTTGTCTCTGACTAGTTAAAGCTACATGAGACAGGAACCTTGTGTATCTTGTACATCACTCTAGCACCCAGAAAAACATTGTACGCAATAAATAGGTATTTACTGATTAACAGATGATCCCTCTGAAATTGTGTATTTAGGTATGTACACATACATGTATACATTTTCCCACCTAGAGAAAGTCCTTAGCTTTTACCAGATTTTAAAAGGGATTCTTAACACCCCTAAATTAAAACACTAAACAAATTATTTTGGCAGAGATGCTGGGGTCCTGCCACTTGTCACTGAAGTGTGGTCCCAGACCTTACTTTTGACATCACTTTGTAGAAATAAGGTCTCACACCTCATCCCAGACATGCTAAATCTGAATCTAAACTTTAGCAAGATTCTCAAGTAACTCATATGCACATTAAAGTTTGAGAAGTACTGCTCCAGGGCCCATCAAATATAGCCAAAAATTTTAGCTAGGGCTTTGTATGTATTCTTCATTAGGTCTTTCTGGATATATATATATAATTTATACATATATATATATATAATTTATACATATATATAATAATATATATATAATTTTTTTTCAGTACTAGGGATTGAACCCAGGGGCATTCTACATCCAAGCTACACCTCCAGCCCTATTTTTTCTTTATTTTTGAAACAGGGTCTCACTAAGTTGCATAGGGCCTCACTAAGTATCTGAAGCTGACCACAAATCCACAATCCTCCGTCTTAGCCTCCCAAGTACTGGGATTACTGGGATTAAAAGTGTGCGCCACCACCCCCAGCTTCACTGGACACATTTTCAAGAAACAAAATGCTTACTAAAGTCAAATAGTAAATACTATAAATACCAAATAGTAAAATACTATAAACCTTTAGTCAAATACTAAAAACTATAAAGTTTAAAATGGGGTCGTGAGCCTCTTGTAAATGATCAATTATTATAACCTCCATAAAGGCAGAAATCTACTTTGTTAATTCTTAACCTTGGCTCACATTGAAATCACCTCAGGAAAAAATACTGAATTTGACAGCTGCTTAGTGAGGCTCTCCGTAACTTAGTGAGACCCTGTTTCAAAAATAAAGAATTAAAAAATAGGGCTGAGGCTATAGCTTGGAGGTAGAATGACCCTGGGTTCCATCCCCAGTACCAAAAAAAAAAAAAAAAAACTGGATTTGAGTTTGAGTCTCACCCTTGGAGATTGTGATTTAATTGATCTGGGATATAGATTGGGCAAGGTTAGCTGAAAATGTCTCCCAAGTGATCCTAACATGCAGCTAAAGTTGAAACCCATTAATACCTACTCTCTCTAATCATTACGCGAAACTTACATTCCCAAAGACGAGTAAGATGAAGAAGGCCAAAAGATCCTAGTTTGATCAAATCTTTTTTTCCCCCCTCCTCCCTCTTGAAGCCTTACTTTCTAGTTTGGTTACCTATGGGAGCTTTGAGCAAGCTAATATACTGAAGTTAATGGGACATGAGGAAGGCTGGAATAAACTCAGAGCTGCTGGGTTACAACTTGAAGTACCACTATACATTCATAGTTTTTAACATGACTATACAGATTGATCCAAAAACAGATAATCCGTATTTCTATATGAAATTAAAGCTTTGAAAGGAGGATCTGACAATAGACTCAAGAAACATGGCAACTACAAGCAACATGATCCTGGGTGGGTTGGATTTTTGGGCCATTATGGGTTAGTAATAAGCAAAATTTGGATTGAATAATATGGGATTAGTGTTGCTTTCTGATTTTGATGATCATATTGTGGTTACACAGGAGTGGTCTTTTACTTAGATCTTTTATACACTTAAGTATTCAGGGGTAATATGGAGTCAACAGCCTGAAATGGTTCAGAAATGTTAACACTTGGGTAATCTGAAGTGTTATGAGAGTTCTAGATACTATTTCTGCAACTTTTACATAAAGTGGAAATTCTACCAAAATTTTATAAAATAAATCAGATGTCACTCTGCTACTCAAAAATATAACACAACTAACAGCCAGACTTGTATGTGAAGGTCTAAACATTCATGGTCACTTTACAACTGCCTCAAACTGCAAAGAATACTGATGGAATGAACTGCTGACACATGCCACAATACAGACCTCAAAAGCGTTCCAGACAAGGCAAAACCCTGTGACAGAGAACAGACCAGTGGCTGCCTAGGGCTGAAGGTGGCAGAATTGTTTGACTGCAAAGGAGTCCAAGGAACCTTCTTGAGGTGACAAAATGCTCTGTATCTTAATATGTGATTATATAAATTGCCCAATGCCATCAAATGGAACAGTAAAAATGGGTAAATTTTACTGTACGTGAATTATAACTTTTTTTTTTTTTTTTCAGTACTGGGGATTGAACTCAGGGGCATTCTACCTCCGAGGTACACCCCCAGCCCCGTTTTTTATTCTTTATTTTGAAACAGAGTCTCACTAAGTTGCGGAGTGCCTCACTAGGTAGCTGAGGCTGGCCACGAACCCGGATCCTCCTGTCTCAGCCTCCCGAATGCTGAGATTACAAGCGTGCGCCACCATGCCCGGCTGAATTATAACTTTTTAAATTCTCTAAAAGTTCCCAATTTCGGAGTATAAGTGTGTCCCCTTAAGAAACACTCATGATCTTCTCATACACTCTATCCCTCCTCCTCATTTTCATGCCACGTGCTTCCTCTAATACATTCTACCTTTTTATTTCCTTTAACATAGCCACTTGAAGAATGGTTTGTGGCTTGGGATCAACCTATGAAATACTTTGTTCTAAGACAAATACAGTGAATGAAAGTAAAGAGAACATTTAATAGCCACATATGTTGCCATAACATCAAACAGCATGGTCATTTTTCTAGTAATTCTCTATTGATTTATTTTACCAATACAGGAACTTGACAACTGGGTTTAAAAAAAATAAGGACTTTGAATGTAGCAGGGTTTTTTTTTTTTTTTTTTTTTTTTTGGTTTTTTTTTTTTTTTTTTTTTTTTTTTTTTTTTTTGGTGGTACTGGGTACTGAACCCAGAGGAACTGTACCTTCAAACCCCCACCCCCCACCTCAGCCCTATTTCCCTTTTTATTTTGAAACAGGATCTCACTAAATTGCAGAGGGCCTCACTAAGTTGCTGAGGCTGGCCACAAACCTGCAATCCTCCTGTCTCAGCCTCCCAAGTACTGGGATTATAAGCATCTCACTAGGCCTGCCTCTGAATGTGAGTTTTAAGAATAAAAATTTGTGTTTTTTTCCTGTTAACATACATAAGAGTGATATGGTATTAGTCTAAGTCTCAAAGTGGCCTTTCCCTAAGTATACAATAAAAATTCTAAGTGATAAGAGAAAGTTTTAAGAACACCAAAAAATATTTAATATATGCTATACTTATAAAAATTATATCCACTTCTAAAGATATCCCTGGTTTTAACAGCCTTCAGTATAAATCAAATGCTAGAGAAAATGAGCTTCAGAAATATCTGAACACTAATGCTTAAGAATTACAAAGTGGTAGAAAGGTTAGTAGTGGCAACTCTTTGCCAATCAGCCTATCTGTCCTAAACAGATTACAGATTATAAAAATCTTCCCATTGGAGGTCTTTTAGTAATGAGGCAAGATATGAATGAAGCAGCATTCCTGCCTCAGGAGGAAAGAGAGTATAACGCAGTTTGAAGACAGCAGTCCCAAATGTTAAAAAAGTACAATCAGATGTCACTCTTCTGCTCAAAATCTAATACAACATACAGCTGCACAGACCTGTATGTGAATGTGTTTCTCCCAAATACCCCTTATTCAATTAAAGACTGAATAATAAGATTCATAAAATCTCTACCTCCAGCAAAGTATTATGCTTATTTCTTTGAAGAACACAAAGATCAAATTTTGATGCTGCTCAGGTCTCATTTGTTTTTACTATCCTGGATAACCATTTTAATTATCAATACAATAGTCATTTATTGGCTAATTCTCTTTACCTTCTGCTAAAATGATTCAATGTTGCTGTACCATTAGCTGCTCGAAAATAACAGAGAAATATCATATAACAGAGTTTTATATGGCCTAAGATGTGTTCTAGACTAGAACGAGAAATTGATGATAGGGTAATGGGCCAATAAACAAAGCATTACATATACAGATGCAAATAAAAGTTTATTGTACAAAATTAAGGCCTTCGTATTTCATAGTTCACTACTAGATGATTTCTTGGGTCCTTCATAAAAATTTCACTTTCACTTCTCCTCTACCTTCAACCATTAATGACCTGACCAAATGTTATTTTTAAAAAACACCATAAATTACACCAAGTCCTTCAAAGATGACTACCCAAATGTTACTTCTTGGCATAGGTGATCTTCATGGCATGGGACGGTGTAATCTTAAAACCTTGTAAGGCATCCCTGGCAGCTCCAGCCTGACCATCATTTTCAAATTCAACAAAAGCAATGTCGTGCCTCCCAGGTACTAGACGTACTTCCTTAAAGCCAGGGAACCTGGAAAGATAGAAAAAAATCACATTACATGCAAATACATAAATGTCTGCTTTGTGTTTAAATTGGTTAAGCAACTTCCTGATACTGGTCCAGGAAAAGTAATTATATCCCACTAAGAATTCTGAGTAGGAAGGAAGAGCCTAAAATATAATTAAACCATGAAAGAACTTCAAAAATCTATGTTAATTCTATTTTTGTCATGATATCAAAGCTTTACTTCCTGCTTTGCTTTTCAATTAAAATTAATATTTCAATTAGAGGAAAATGAGCTTTTTATTTGCTAAATCTGCAGACTGGCTTCAATCCATGATTAATCCCACACCAAATCAATGATTCTCTAAGGAATCACTGCTTTGGGATGATAAATTAATTCAACCCATGCAGTGCTACTTGTCCTGTCAAGAGGTTCCTGGAAACAGACTTGTTTATGAAAAAACTTACTGATTAAACAGCATGGACAACATCATCTCATTAGTCTCCTCTGGTAAGTTATTAAGGAATAAAATATAGTTGGGAGGGTAATCAGGAACCTATTTGAAAAAAAAAAAAACAAAGTTAAGTTGTAAGAGTAAACAACATTGCAAGTTATTTGGATCTTACATTAAAATCTAAACTTCAGAGAGCTTTATTCCAGTTTATATAGACCTGTGAAATCTTACTACACCAAACACTAAAGCTAAAAACCAATGACACTGGAGAAATAAATATAAACCTAAGAACAGTTAAACAAAGCAGACAGTCAAGTCAAGACACCCAAAACTTAAAAGACTGGAATCTTATTACAGGTTTTAAGTATTTAATTATTTAAAGCAATATGTATGATGTAAACATCTGGAGGTAAGTCATAATTGAAGAATTTTGTTATCTGGAGTACATAATTGAAAGATTCTAATAAAACTAAAGGCAACAATGTTACCCCTCATTAATTGTTACTCTACTCATAACAGTCAAGAGTCTCAATTCCTCTTGCATTACTGTTTATTACCTCGTAGTAAAAAAGGAAATTTAGAGCTAAAAAGATTACCACTAAGAAATGTAACCTAGTGACTTTTTTTGGGGGGGGGTGGTGGCATTGGGGATTAAACCCAGGGGCATTCTACCTCTCCCCAGCCCTATTTCATTTTTATTTTGGAAACAGGGAATCTGTTTCCAAAATCTCACTACTTGCTGAGGCTGTCCTCAAACCTGTAATCCTCCTGTCTCACCTTCAGTACTGGAACTACAAGTGTGCACCACCATACCCAGCCCTAGTGGCTTTTAATATACTTTTTTCTTTGCAAATAAGTGAAGTATGCACACTATCTAGTGATATACAAATAGATATAAGCATGTTATTCGATATTGAACTATTTATTTGATATTCCATCCTGAGGCTATAGGAACTATAAGGAAAGAGTCCTGTGTATAAGAGTCTCTATCTTCAGGCTAGTTTCACGGAAGAGAAAGGTCAAGTATAAAGAAAAATTAGTGAATAGTTAAGACTTAGAGAATTGAATGCTGGCATTTGTGACTTGGATTATAAATGCTGAAAGAGTTCTAAGAATGGAAGTAGATACCACATGAAAAAATACTACCTGAGGATTTGGTGTTGAATTTCCTTGGGTATTAGCTGCGTTTGGTGTTCCCTAAACAAAAGAAACAGGAAAATGTTTCTAAAAAGGTAAGAAGTATTTATAACTATTACATAAAAATAACATCAATTTTAAAAGATTTCTTATTCTATTCAATTTTACTTTATAAAAATCTACATCTTCACTGATTCAAACACTTATGTACTTAATTTGTCAATTATTTTTGAAAAGTATATATCTAAATTTTAAAGACTATATCAAAAACATGTAACCTCTAAGCTCTAAAATGATGGAGAAATACTTCATAAGAAAATAAGGACCAATTTTATTTTTTTTAAACAACTGTAGATAAGCAGTTATATGAGTGAAATTGATTTCTAACCACTTTCAATCCATAAGCAACCACTTTTTGAATGATGATTTCACTTTTATTTGGCATTTCAAATTAGACTTTGCATTCCTGAACTGTTCACAGAAATCAGCTTTGAGTTGACTGCTCATGATTAAAGATAGTATCTACCGTACTATTTACAGGTAGCAAAACTTGAGAAATAAGCCAATAGGTATTAACATGTTTTGGAGAAAGATGGAATTAAATGTCACCCAAATTAAAGTAAAACTATTTTATAAATCTCCATATGTAAAGATTTATATTTTAATTTGTTGCCTAGATACAAACACTGGATGAGAATTTAAGTCACTTCTTTTTTTTGTGAGTGGTGCTGGGGATTAAACCCAGTGCATTCTATCTCCAAGCTATACCCCCCCCCCGCCTTATTTCATTTTATTTATTTATGTATTTATTCATTTATTTATTTATTTTTGAAACAGGGTCTCTCGCTAAGTTGCTGACAGCCTTACGATCCTCCTGTCTCAGCCTGCCAAGTACTGGGATTACAGGCATGTGCCACCACACCCGGCTTTACTTCAACTTCTGAACACACAATACGTGCAGCAAATACATGCCTCAAAGATCACCCTTCACATCCATAATGGGCATCAAGTTTCTAACATGAAGAGACCTAGGAGCTTCTGTCTTACCTGACCAGGCTTTTTGTTTGCAGTTGTTGCAGTCTGTTCCACAGTTTTGGCTTTTTTCTTTTCTTTTTTCTTTTCTTTGTCAGCAAAAGTGCCACGCATTTTAGAAATTATATCAGAATCTGTTTTTGCATACTGGATTCGCTGTTTCAATTGTATGAAAACAGATTACTTCTTATTATGCTGGAAGCTGCTTACACTAATCAGTAATGTGCCAAATTCCATCACACAAATACACTATAAGCTAATTTTAAAAACATCAAAGAAAATCCTCAAAATATACTGATGCCAAATGGAAATATATTGCGGTCTATGAATCACAATCATGACAAAGTTAGACTCAACTGTGTTCATTCAAAGAAAAACCAGACATTTTCATATGGAAAAAAACAAGACTGAATTATCTTCAGCTCTGCCTCTCTCCATTTAGTAACAGAGAAAGCTGCACTGGGAACCGGCCTACCTCTCAACAGCCAGCATATGTCAATCAGCTGTGGAAATGTGTCATGAAACTTGTTACTTCCACTGCTCAACATACTAAAGACTAGGAATGACTTTCCTTTGAATCGATCATTTTTAAATGAAATGACATTAATAGTGACATGAACTTAAATCGTGAAGTTCTTTGAAAGGAAACTTAAGGACATAGTCACAGCAAGTGGGATGTACAAGGCCTGCACTTTATTCTCACTATGCCAGAGCCAGCAGGAGTGACAGGCACCTGCGAGGACAGGGAAGTACTCAAAAACACTGGTCTATGCCGGGCGGGGTGGCACACGCTTGTAATCCCAGCATTTGGGAGGCTGAGACCAGAGGATCCGGCTTCACGGCCAGCCTCAGCTACCTAGTGAGGCACTATGCAACTTAGTGAGAACCTGTTTCAAAATAAAGAATAAAAAATAGGGCTGGGGATATAGCTCAGAGGTAGAATGCCCCTGAGTTCAATCCCCAATACCGCAAAAAAAAAAAAAAAAAAAAAAAAAAAATACAACACTGGTCTAGGATGACAATTCAGTCATCACAGTGTGTAATTTAACAGCCTGGAGAACTTGCAAAAGTGCTAATTCTAATATACTAAGACTGGGTGAGACCTTAGATTCTGTACTTTTAATAAGCACAAAGGGGATGGTAAATGCCACCCACGGGCACGGAGAACAACTTCTAGTGTGGCCCCTGCCTAAACCATCACCACAGAGCTATAGTCAACACTGACGACCTGTCTAAATATTTCTGTCAAAGAATTCAACTGTTATCTAGGGTATAACTATCTGCAGACCACAACTTTCATTTCAAGAAAACATTTCTTTAGAGCTGAAAGAGTAATTACCTTTCTGAGCACAACAAAACACAATAGTCCTACTAATTACTATCTACAATTGTCTTTTATAGTAGGCAATTATCTTGGTCTAAACAGAAAAATGACTTTTTTTTTTTTTTGCGGTACTGGGGATGGAACCTGGGGGCATTCTACCTCCGAGCTACAGCCTCAGCCCTATTTTTTTTTTTTTAATCCTTTATTTTGAAACAGGGTCTCACTAAGTTGCGGAGGGCCTCACTAAGCAGCTGAGGCTGACCGAGAACCCGGATCCTCCAGTCTCAGCCTCCCAAATGCTGGGATTACAAGCGTGTGCCTCCACACCTGGCTAAAAAATGACATTTTAAAATATGGTGGATTAGAAAGCAAGGAATTTGTCAAAAATCAAAGGAATTCTTTCTTTTCCTTTACTTCAGCTAGAGATGAAACCAAAGAAGGCCTAACACAGCTCAGAATCCGTCCTTCTCTGCATGGTGTGGGCTGCTGCACCACCGCATCTCTAAGCATACTTACCCTGCAAGAGCTGTTAGCCTTGCCATCATGATCTAACCAAAGGAAACAGGTTAACAATTCAGAATAAATTCTTAGTCCCAAGGTCTCTGCGTCTTCAACCTTGTCCCTGACCCGAGTAGACCTTAGGTCTGTCTGTGTGATCTATCTGTCCTGATGGCACAGTCATCTGTGAAAATATCTATCTCAGCAAGAGCTCCTAGCTGGCTGGTCTAAACCCGTGGTTTTCACCAGCAGTGATTCTGCCTGTGAGGGGACGGCAGGCACTGTCTGGAGACACAGCTGGCTGTCATGCTTCTGGCATCTGGTGGGCAGAAGCCAAGCACGCTGCTGAACACCCTACAATGAAAAGTCCCCTACATCCAAGAATTATTCAGTTTAAGATGTCAAAAGTGCCACTGCTGTGAAACCTTGGTCTAGACTAGATCCTCAAAGTTAAAAGTTCCTTCACAACTTCACAACAGAGAAGGGCAAGATGTACATTTATGCCAAGTTTCATGACAGATTAAGATGGCTCTACTTACTTTACCAAGGTATTTGGGGCATTTAATAAGTTAACATCCTGAATCACAGAGAATAATTTTGTTCTGAATTTCAAGTGAGAGCAAATGCTGTTCATTTTGATGTGGTATATTGAAGTTAAAACAGAAGAGCAACTACAAGCACCTAGATAAACATGAAGAGCTCAAAGAATGTTAGGCCTCCTCTGCCAAGATACTGGATTTTGGCAGTATCTGCTACCTTCCTGAAGGCAGAGAATGGACCTCCAAAATACTTCAATATAAACACCAGACAAATGGATTTTTTTCACTGGTATTGAATTAGTTAGCAAGATGAGGCTGGCGTCAAAAACAGCAACATTTCCCACCTTTCTTGTATTTGATTAACAGGCACACTCAAACCATCATCTCAACTCAGCAAAACAGCCTAAAAGCCTGTCTTAGGTGCCTGCCAACTGAGATCTTGACTACGCAGTTTCTTCATACTACTGAGAAAGCTCAGCTGGTTTCAGGAAATGATAACCTACTGAAACTCAAGGAAGAGTGTGGTATGGAGCGAGGGTCCCAAACACTGCCTATTTTTATAACTCAGGTCTTTCTTGCAGGAATACAGCCATACCCACTCATTCACATACAATCTCCCTCTGCTTTTCCTACTATAAAGATGGAGTTGAGTGAGTAGCCAAGTCCATAACAGTTACTATCTGACCTTTTACAGAAAGTTTGCTAACTCCTAGCACAGAAATGAAACCATAATACTAGGTGTTAGGAGACTAGTTTTTAAGTCCTGATGCTGCCACTGGTCACATTAATATATCTTGGATGAACTAACTTTTCTGTGCCTGACTCTTCATCTATAAAATGAAGTGATTAGACCAGTGGTCTGCATTACTGCCTGTAGGCCAAATCCAGCCCACAACCTGTTCTTGTGTGGCCTCTAAAGTTAAGAATTTTTTAAATATACTTTTAAAGAGTTGTTAAAATAACACATATACAAAAAAAGTAACAGAAACTCTATGTGGCCTACAAAGCTTAAAATATTTCTTATCTAATCTTTTTGAGTTTTTTTTGTTTGTTTGTTTGTTTGGTTTTTTTTTGCGGCACTGGGGATTGAACTCAGGGGCATTCTACCTCCGAGCTGCACCCCCAGACCTATTTTTTTTATTCTTTATTTTGAAACCAGGTCTCGCTAAGTTGTGGAGTGCCTCACTAGGTAGCTGAGGCTGGTCTCGAACCTGGATCCTCTGGTCTCATCTTTTTGAGTTTTTGCTGATGCCTGAATTAGAGCAAAGGATATCCAATCTTCTTACACTGTAGAGATGGCAAAACAACCACAGGCATAGAGCCATCAATGCAGAGCCAGAAGGAGGGTCCAGATCCTTTAAACCTCGGATCTTGGCTCTCTCTTTAAAACCCCTGCACATCACATTCTAATTCTACAGGAAAAGGAGTTTGAAACCAATACCCAAGGCAGTGTAATATCTCACACACGTGGAGCTCTTGTTTTATAGCAGCTCCGCCCTTATTCAATCCTCTACCACCTCTGACTTATACTATGGGTCTCCTAACTGAGTTCCCTACTCCCCTCTGACCTCCCACTACTCAATGTTCAACCAGAAAATGACATAAATCTGTCACTCTTGAGTTTAAAATTCTTCATACATAACTATTCCATTTCTACTCATGTTATTCATAAACTTTTAAGTTTAAATCTATGACTTTTCCTGAAGACATTGCTTTATCTATACTACATAGCTTCTGATATGTAGTATTTCCCTGCAATATTTATTGAAGCTTCAGTCTGGATACTTTTTGTCCCATAATTTTTATATTGTATTGTTTTATGAACTTACCAACAGAGGTTTCTTTTTGAGTCTTTTTGGATTATTGTTGTCTAGTTCTCTTTAAAGGTAAGAATATTGTCCATGCAGCCAACCTTTTTAAAAAAGCTGCATGTCTCAATGTATTCTGATTTTGTTCATTAGGACTGGTATAAATTAAGAGTAAATTCAATTCTACCAATGTTTCTATAAAAATAACATACAGAGTAAATTCATACTCCAATATAACACAATAACTAAAAGCAGAAAATAACAGCCACAGTTTTTAAGTTTAATTTATAAATCAACTGTACCATCAATAGTGATTAAAGTCAAAATAATAACATTGGCTCACCATTGGTTTACCATAAAATGGAAATCCTTGCAATTGCCTCAAAGCATTTGTAGAAGAGCCCAATTCCTTAAATATAACAAAGGCCTGTCCTCTCATCTTCATGGTCTTTAAAGCCACAATATCTACCACATGGCCAAACTGTGAGAACAGGGCATATAGAGATCTCTTTAATTCTGTTCCAGGAAAAGAGAAAACAAGTTATTTGCAAATAAAAAAATGATAAAATCCTTCATAAAATGGCACTGCACTGTCTCCCACAATTCATTTATAATTATGTTAATAAAAACAAACTATTCCCATCAGCTATCTAACTTAAAGTTTTTAAACCATTATGACAGATTCAACATGTATATATGTGTGTGTGTGGAGGGGTAGTACTGGAGACTGAACCCAGGGGCACTGTACCTCTATTTTTTATTTTTAGACAGGGTCTTGCTAAATTGCTGAGACTAGCCCTGCAATCCTCCCTTCTCAACTTCCCAAGTACTGAGATTACAGGCCTGCACCACCATGGCAAACCTACTCCTTTTTTTCAAAGCTTTAAAATCCTTACACAAAATGGGATAAACTAAAGTATTATTTCAGGCACAAAGAAAGGTGACTAAATCTGAATAAATACATTTTTGTTGGGAACAAATATTTTTAAAAGCACGTACCTTCTTTTTTAATTTTGTCATTCATATTATTGATATAAATTGTATGATTTGGTCGGATATCCATGTTTGGGTCAAATCTTCAAATAGCCTAATGAGACAATAAATCATGTTATTAATAGGGAATGTTAAATCATACTGGAGTATGCATGAGAACATAACACAAGTGTTAATAACTTTTCAATTCTCTTTCAATCTCAAATATCAGTTGACAATAGACTTTAATTCCTCTCTAGCACTTGCTAGCACCCTTTAAAGTACAATAGCTCTCAGGCTCAAAACTTGGTACAAAGCCAGATTCAAAGTAATAAATACTTTTATATTTACCTTCCACTTATGACAAATGATAGTCTTTCCATCTGCTTAATGAAATAACTTTTGTTGAAATGATTAAAAATTTTAGATATATGATAAATGACAAGCCAGGTGTGGTGGCCCACACTTGTAATCCCAGTACTTGGGAGGCTGAGACTGGAGGATCTGGGTTTGTGGCCAGCCTCAGCTACTTAGTGAGGTCCTCTGCAACTTAGTGAGACCTTGTTTCAAAATAAAGAATAAAAAATTGGGCTGGGGGTGTTGCTGGGAGGTAGAATGCCCCTGGGTTCAATCCCCAGTACTGCAAAAAAATAAATGACAAAGCAACCAGCAAACACACATCCACTGAGTATCACTACAAGAGAACATTAATGAACTCTGTAAAGTTTCTTAATTTGTATATATCATCACCAAGGCTGACACCAAGGTTGCCTCTAACTTATCTGAAGGAATGGAGGTCACAGAGTGTGTGCGTGATGGTTAAGGGCTCAGATTCTAGTACCAATCAGACCTGACTTCAAACCATGTTTCTTCTGGCTGCTTCACTGATGGCAAGTTCCTTAATCTCTCGGGTCCTCATCTGTAAAATGGGGACAGTAATACCATGTATCCAACAGAACTCAGAAGACTACACGAGACAAAGATCTAATTGTTCTTATAATATTGGTAAGCACCTAAAGTTATTAATAGTGATTTCATGAGACTTGCACAAGATAACTGTTAATAAGCAGCAGGCCTGGAATTCAGCCCTTTCTTTCTTTTCTTCTGTACTTTTGTTTCACATCCACTGCACTTTTTCATACTCATATTTTTTTTTGTTTTTTATTCTTTTTTTTTTTTTTTTTTTTTTTTTTTTTTTTTTTTTTTTTTTTTTTTTTTTTTTTTTTTTTTTTTTTTTTGTGCGGTACTGGGAATTGAACTCAGGGGCATTCTACCTCCGAGCTACACCCCCAGCCCTATTTTTATTCTTTATTTTGAAACAGGGTCTCACTAAGTTGCGAGTGCCTCACTAGGTAGCTGAGGCTGGCCGCGAACCCGGATCCTCCTGTCTCAGCCTCCCGAATGCTGGGATTACAAGCGTGCGCCACCACGCCCGGCTTTTTATTCATTTTTATATATCTTAAATTTCATAGTCTTCATTGTTTTAGCTGCAATTTGTGAACTTATTTCCTCGGTGCCCCACAATATTTCCTTATCTCACAAATATTACAGTGCATCCACGGCAGGTAACATGAAAGATAACGTTTGTCAGGGACGTGCAGCCCCCTCAGTTGAAACCTGGAGAAGGGCTGGAGGCGCGAGGAAGACAACCAAAAGGAAATGACAGAAGTGAAACTGAAGGCGAGGAGACTGGAGAGGAGGCTCCTATTTGCAAGGCTTGCTGGTGAGCTGCGTTAGCGAAGAAACACCTGGAAACCCCCCTCTCCTCTGCAAAAGGGAGACGCTGGAAGGCACGTGAGGGTGCACAGTGAACTGTAAACTCCATGGACAAGCAAAGGGGCATTAGTTATGCTTTACTTCGCAAGCGCAAGCTTCCCACCTCTCCAAACGCCCGCACGTCGGTCAAAGGCCCGCGCCCGAAGCCCAAAGGAGCTGCCGCGAGATTCCAAGTCCCAACCAATGCCGCCAGACCAGCGCGTTAGCCTCCAATCCCACCCGTCCGCCAGCCCACGGCCAGACACGTCCGGGTCCCACCTCCCCAGCGTCCGCTTTGGGTTCAAACAGCAGAAAGTCAGGTCGGGGAACCGCGACCGCGAGGCACAAGGAGCTCCTAGACACTCCGAGCCGGCGGCGTCTCTCCCACAAAGCAAAAGCCGGAAGCGGAGGCGGGAACCGGAAGTAACGCCGCCGCGCCTCTCAATCGAGCGCCGACAAGTCGAGAGACGGAGCTCAGAGTCGATCGATGGCTCCCGGGCTCCTGCAGCCGCAGCTGGGAAACTGCGCGTGCGTGTACCTGGCGGGCAGGGAGAAGTGGAGGGAAAGGGGAATGGGGAAAGAAACTGGGTGGGATCAAACTGGGGTCCTGAGACTGGGCTTGGAGGGGAAAGAGAAGGGAAGTGATTAATTTCCATTACTACAGCCTTAAGAGGTTTTACCCCAGACAATGGAGCCTTCATCTTTCCAAGTCCTGTCTTTTACAGGAGCAGTCCCTCATACTGTCTAGGTCAGGTGCCCCTTCTATGGGTTCTGGCAGACCCCGGTTTAGCCCATAGGTGTCCTTCACCCAAGAATCCTCCAGTCCCTGGGACTCTGAGGGAACTCTTCCCCCAACACTGCTGCTGAGTTCGAATTCAGAGGCAGCCCAGTTTGAGGCTCCATTCCGACACCAGATAAGGCAACCACCCAGGGAGTACCCAGTCCACATAATATCTTCTGCACAAACGAGCTAAAAAATAAAACAACACAGCAAAAACATTAGTTCCCTACCACCCTTCCCACTCTCTCCTTTACCCACGTTATGCCTAGATTTTTCCAGAAAAGTTTGAGTAGTTTCTCAAACTGTCAAGATGAGTGGAAATTTCGAAAAGTGTGTGCTTTCATTCATTCGTGCAGCCATTCTGTCAGGTATTGATCCCCAATAAAAGGCAGTCAAAGTCTGAAGTGCTGTGAGCAGGAAGAGACAGGCAGCCTCTCCTGTTACACGTCAGAACTTCCCCCTCCTTCTCTTTTGCCTCAATGTTAACCCATAGGAAGAATGTAAAGGCAATTAGAGCCTTAAAAATAGAAAAGCAATTAGAAGCCCTGAAATTGCACGGAACTCTGCCTGACATATTAAAACTGCAAAAATAGCAAAAGCTTCATGCACTGTCTTTGGAGATTGCATGCACCTACCCTTTCTCTATGACCCAGCCTTGGTATATGGATGTAAAATCCATATGCTACTTCAAAGCACCCCTAATTGATAGGCAGCGGGTACAGCAGAGATAGGAAAAGACTATTGGTACCTGCCTTTAGCAGCTAAGATAGGAAGTGGGACAAGATAGCACCACCTGCATGGGAAAGTGGGTTACTTTACTGGTTGGCATGGTAACGCCAATAAGAAAATACCAGCAAAAACTGTATTTAAGGCCCGGGGTCCGGAAGGGAGGGAGATTTCCGTTTTCAGACTCGCTGGCATGTCTCTTCAATATGCTGCTTTTCTTTCTCGCTTTGTAATAAAATCCTGCTTAAGTCTTTGCAAGTGAATCTGGACTCTTCATTTTCCTGGCTCATATGTATCTCAACTGAAGACAAGAACCCACCTCACAGCGCCATTACAAAACCGAGCCACATTCATTAAATGTATATGAAGCATCACCCACAATATGAAAAGCCTTTTAAAAAGCAAAGGGAATTGATTCATGTATTCTCCCATAGCTAATCTCTTGCTCCTCTGTAAAATAGGCATTTTAATAATACCTCCTTCTAGTTGTGAGGATTAAATGACCTAGCTTGGGAGGTGGAGACAGGAGGATTGCAGGTTCAAAGCCAGCCTCAACAACTCAGGAGGCTTTCAGCACTTAGTGAAACTCTTTCACACAAAAAATAAAGTAGGGCCGGGGGTGTAGCTTGGATGTAGAATGCTCTGTGTTCAATTCCCAGCACCACACACACACACACATACACACACACACACACACACACACACACACACAGTAAAATGATTAGCACTTTGCTTGACAGAAAATAAACAGTTCATAAATATTATTTCTAATATTATGCTAGTCATGATATGAACATATGGATGAAAGGAGGTAGGGACCAAACAAGTTGATTTTATAAACTGGAATTTTTATTTTAAAAGGTCACCTAAAGTTTATCTGCTTTGTTCACTCAAGTACCCTTAGTAATTAGAAAAGTTACTGATAATAAATATATATTGAATGAAAATTTTCATGGAAAATTAGGAGACACTAAAGCAAATGTGATACCTTATGAAAATGCACGTAAGTGTAGGAAATAACGTTAAGCAATCATAAAAGAGCATTCTCTTGTTATATAGATATAAAATTTAGAAGCCGGGCATGGTGGCGCACGCTTGTAATCCCAGCATTCGGGAGGCTGAGACCAGAGGATCCGGGTTCGCGACCAGCCTTAGCTACCTAGTGAGGCACTGCAACTTAGTGAGACCTAGTTTCAAACTAAAGAATAAAAAAATAGGGCTGGTGGTGTAGCTCGGAGGTAGAATGCCCCTGAGTTCAATCCCCAGTACCGCAAAAATAAATAAATAAATAAAATAAAATTTAGAAAAAATATGTAAATAATCCTATCTCAAAGACTTATGAGTGCATCCTTAACAAACTACAAGAGAATATGAAGTAAATATAATTTCTAAATAACAAAGGGCAAGCTGCCATACTCATTAGTATGGGCATCTGTGCAATTTATTAATTCTGTTTGATAATGACTAAAATATTATTCTGTAAATAAACTATAATCTGACTGTATTATATAAGTGGACTGGCCAAGAGTTAATAACTATTAAAATAGAATAAGGTATATCCATACAAAGACACTCCAGCCGGGAAGAAAACACCACAGGAACCACAGAGGCCTGAACACATTATGCCCGTTAACAGCCCCAAGAAGGAAATCTCCAGTGCCCCTGGCCTGCATTCTCTTTTTCAGGCTCTCCTAAAAAGAGCCAGTGCACTTCTTCTGTCCTTAGACAGTCACTCTGGGCTTTCAATAATCTGTTTATAGTCCTCAGTGGTTTTCTGAATGATTTTAAGAAACCAGTCATTAAAAAGCAGGGCTGGGGAGAGAGAAGCTTTTCTGGTCCTCTGAGATGCCTTGCATCACCCGATTATATAATTATAAAATGTTAAGAACATCAGGGCATCTAAACTCTGGTCATATGAACCATAAAATAACTAGCATTCTTCTATAATCAAATCCTCTATAACCTCTGACCTATTCCAATTCAAACCAGGAATTAGATATTAAAAACTCATGTTTTTAAAAGTAAAAAGAAAAGCAAATGTGCTTCCTTGGAGTTCTGTTCAGATTAGACTCATATTTCAGTTAGGCAACATGATTTACTTTCCCGTGAAAAAGGTTTTTTATCGAACTAAACCCAGAGGCAGTGCAAAAACCACCCTATCCACGTTTCATGTATCTACTGATGATAAAACTTGCTTATTTTAGGGGCAACAGAAAAATTACTACAACCAGGTGGAAATAAAACTGTGTCAAGATGTCTGAATTATAAGGGATGATAACTGAGTTGTCTCCTAGTGACTCCAAATACACATATATTTTTCTACCTTATCTGCACATGTTTTATGTTTCTCATTAAATGTTCCCAGTATCTTGCAGCAGTGCTTTTGAGAAGGGGCCATGTATAAATGAAAATGCATCATAAAACCATGGTGGGCATATTTTGTCTATTTATGTTAGATAGAGCCACAAAATGTATGGCAATTTGTTTGTATCTTCTTTCTCTCCCCAGATGACGATTAGATTAAGAAATTTATGTAGAGTGAAATTATTTTCACAACAACATTAAACAATTCTAAGCATTATTGTTGAGCACCAAATCAGGTTTACATTTTCCCAGGTGGTTAGAGTTATGTTGGTTAAAGCTTCCTAAAAAGCAACCTCCTCAACTCTCATTCAGGGAGAAAATAATTTCCTGTAGTTAATTTCCTTTCATTTTACTTTAGCTGTACTATTTTATTCAATTGTAAAAATGTGTCAATGAACACATTTTTGTTTTTATAAACAAAAAATTCAGAAATGACTACTTTTGATGCATGCTGTATTAATGTTAATAGTGAAGTATCATTCATATACACCAAAATAATACCTTCTCTCCAGATAGGGTGGAATCAATCTTAGATAATCTATGATAAAATGTACACATTACACAAAATTTAGGAACAGAAATTTGCCTTTGAAAAATTGATAACCAATTCAAGGAAGTATGAGGGAAAACCACAACTTTTTTTTTTTTTTTTTTTGCAGTACTGGAGATTGAACTCAGGGGCATTTTACCTCTGAGCTACACCCCCAGCCCTATTTTTCATTCTTTAATTTGAAACAGGGTCTCACTAAGTTGCAGAGTGCCTCACTAGGTAGCTGAGGCTGGCCGCAAACCCGGATCCTCCTGTCTCAGCCTCCCAAATGCTGGGATTACAAGGGTGCGCCACCACGCCCAGCTAAACCACAACGTCTTACTGGTCAGTAAGAAGACCTGTATGTTCTGCTCAGTATAGTATTGTCTGTTCTTCCCAGAAGTCAACTAAAGTTACATCACACAAAGTCTTAGACCCTATGACTATTTGAGAATTCAAACTTAAAAAAGAACTCCTTTTTAAAATATCAGGCCTCAACTGTGTAATTCCAAACTGATTTATCATTGACTTCATGGGCATGTCCTCGATGTCTTAATCCAGTGCTTCTTAGATGTGCATGTGGTTCACCTGGAGATTTTATTGGATAGGGCCTGTGAGGCTGCATTTATAGTAAGTTCCTCCATGATGGTGATCCTACTGGTCCTCCACTACATGTTGGGCATCAAGATCCTAACCATTTCCTCTTTAAAAAAGGTCAGTAGATTGATCCATTACTGCATGGTAGTTAGCTCTAGAACCACAGATAGTCAAAATAGTGCTAGAACCACTAACAGATATGGAATACTACTGTTTAACCCATTTTCTGTTGCAACAACAAAATACCTCAGAATAGATAGCTTATAAAGAATAGAAGATTCTTTGGCTGACTATTCTGAATGCTGGGAAGTCTAAGAGCAGGACACCAGCATCTAACCATTATCTGGTGTGAGTCTTCTTGTTGCCTTACAACATGGCAGAGGACAGCACAAGGTGAATTACAGGAAGTGTGCTAGAGAGATATCACTTTTATAACAAAGCTACCTCCATGATAGCCCATTAATTCATTAATCCATGAATGGATTAATCCAGAGCCTTTATAACCCAATCACCTGCCAAAGGTCCCACCTCTCAACACTGCTGCATTGGGGATCAAGTTTCCACTTGTTTTGGAGAAGACAATAGAAATAAATCTTGAGTAAGAGTAAAAAAGTCTGGAATTTTTGTGCTTCTTTCACCAGTGATTTCTTGTTTGTGAGGCTCTGGATCACTTTCTAATTTATGGTGATTATTAGAGCTATGCAAAAATATTCTGATTCTTGTTTTTTTCCAGGCTCATGGAGAACCTGCAGTGGTCTACACCACTTGAAAACTGGCATTGCATGTACTTTCTTTAGCTAATGAAGTATGAGAACCTGAGGTATGTAACACTTCCAGGCAAAAGCCTCAAGACCCAGTACATAATTTGCCATCTGCCCTGTTTCCTGTCTCTGTGATCTTGGAAACATATCACAAGATGGAACCGTTGTAAAGCTTAGGTCCCTGAGTGACTACAAAGCTTGCGGGTCACCCTCCTTCCTCTGTACCCCAAACACACCAGATCAAAATTTGTCATGAAACATAAGCAAGAAATAATTAGCTGAGATTTAAGAGTTTGTATTAATGCAGCATAGCTTAAACTATCCTGACTTTATACAATAATTAAAATCCCCTTGAGAAATAACTTTTAGAAAATTCAAAAGAGTTTTATATACTCTATTTTACAACTATAAACTGTAAGCTATGTTTGAGTATGTAAGAGGTGAAATATTAGCCTTGCCTGGTCATGCACACTTATAATCTCAGTACTTGGGATGTTGAGACAGGAGAATCACAGGTTTGAGACCAGCCTCCGCAATTTAGCAAGGCCCTCAGCAACTTAGTGGGACCCTATTTCAAAATAAAAAATAAAAATAGGGCTTGGGGTATAAAAATAAAAATAGGGCTTGGGGTATATCTCAGAGATAGAATGGCCCTGGGTTCAATCCCTAGTTTAAAAAAAGTAGGTTATATGTCCAAGATGACTAATGTATTTTAAAGAGGAGATCAAGACAATCAATTCACATGATCCATTGTTTGAGTGATTCAACCCCACATTACCGAGTAACTGTATAGATACTCCTTGATTTATGATGAGGTTAGGTCCCAATAGACCCATTATAAGTTGAAAATATCAAAAGTAAAAAATGCATTTAAGGCACATAACCTACTGAATATCATAGATTACTCTAGCCTGATTTAAATGGTCTTGGAATACTTAACATTATTCTACAATTGTGGAAAACCATGAAGTGTTTAGTATCTTATTTAATTAATTAATTAATTTGTTTGTTTGTTTCTGGGGATTGAGCCCAGGGGCATTCTACCTCTAAGCTACACCCTAGCCCTTTCTAATTTTTATTTTAAAACAGGATCTCACTAGATTGCTGAGAGCGTCGCTGCATTGCTGAGGCTGTCTTTGAACCTACAATCCTACTGTCTCGGCCTCCCAAGTACTGGGATTACAGGTGTGTGCCACAATGCCTGGCTTCATTTAATTTATTGAGTACCATACCCAAAGGAGAAACAGAATGGTTGTTTGAGTACTTTCACATCATCAAGTTGTAGGGCCGAACCATCATATGTGGGGACGTATCAGTATAAGATGACTACATAAGAAAATATGTTAGGGCCAAGTTGAGAGAAGAATCAGTGGTTAGTAGTATTTTCACATATCTTCAGAGATGGGTTCTGCAGAAAAAAAGATATCATGTTCACACTCTAATTTTAAGTTGGTGAGAATCATATTTCAACAAAAGACAAAGATATGCATAAAACCTTTCAGGCTAGATTTAACCTCAAGAGACAGGTTGGATTCTTATCACAAAGGAATTGGATGAAAAATTCTAAAGTCTCTAGTTTGAATTGCAGATTATGTTCGGACAAGACAACTCTGAAAATTATTTCTGTCTAGGGAATCCAAACCAATTATGTAAATGAGGCTGATATTTCCCATTCTATTTTGTTTAAGTTGAATGTGGGGTAGTTTAACTATGGTAAATTTCTATAATATCCACTGGCAGAAACATCATCACATGGGTTAATGAGTTTATTAAAATTGATGGTACAAAAATCAAGAAATAGTGTTGTGTCTTATTGATATTAATCATAGTGTTTTTCAGCTTTAATACGAAGCTACTTTCTGACCTTTAATGTACCAAATTACGTCAGCTCCAGAAAGATATTAATGTAACTTATAATACATTTTGTCATCTCAGTAGAAGATTCTGAATAAGACTGATCAGTTTAGAAGCCTGAACAAAATCAGTTCTAAGTTATTTCCTTTTGACTGAAATTGCAAGCATCAGATTCCATTATAAGTGGCTAAGACTAGAAGAGCTGATTCTTTCCTTCATTCTACATAGTGTATCCCTGAAGTCTTGGTGCAGTATTAAGTTTTGAGTAGCCCAACACTGCCATGGTGAGACTTGGGGGTGTTTTGTTTGCTTATTTGGTACTGGGAATTAAAACCAGGGTTGATCTACCTCTGAGCTACACTTCCAGCCATTTTTTATTGTTCTAAACAAGGTCTCACTAAATTGCTGAGGCTAGCTTCGAATTTGCAGGCCTCCTGTCTCAGCCTCCCAAGTACTGAGATTACAGGCATGAACACCATGCCTGGCTGGGTTATTTTATTTTTATTGAGCACCTACAACAGATAAAATCCTATGTGAGCTGCTAGAGATATGATCATGAGCAAGACAGACATAATATGTGTTCTCACGGGGCTTCTGATCTAATGGAGATGTCAGGTGAATGACTAAATATCTATGAGTTGTGAATAACGACTGTGGCGATGTTCTCATGACTCCTGCTGCACTACAAACCACTCTGGAACATCGTGGCTCAAAACAATACCTGTAGCTGGGTGTGGTGGTACACGCCTGCCATTCCAGTACTCTGGAGGCTGAGGTAGGAGGATTGCAGGTTCAAGGACATCCTCAGCAAGTAGTGAGACTCTCATCAACCTAGCAAGAGCCTGCTTTAAAATAAAAATAAAAATAGGACTGGGGATGTAGCTTGAAGGTAAAATGCCTCTGGGTTCAGTCCCTAGTACCAATAAAATAAAATAAGTAAAACAATACCTGTTGGATTGTGTCTCATGAACTCTGTGGATCAGGAATTCAATCAGCATGTGTCTGGGTAGCTCTTCTCTTCCTGGTGGAGTGGCTAAAATCACTGGGTGGGATTCAGCTGGTGGATGGGCTGGTCTTGAGGATCCAAACAGCTTCACTCACAAGTTTGATGGTAGGAATGACTAAAAGATGGGAATGCCAAATGGACCACACACATGGTGTTTCTGGTCAGGTGGTCTAAAGGTACGACTTCCCAGATCAAACATCCCAAGAAAATTAAGTGGAAGCTCTATGACTTTCTGGTTCTAATATGGGAGGTTGCACAACAAAACTTTTAGCAAATTCTTTGGTTACAAGTGAGCTATGAAGTCAACCTACTTTCAAGGGGAGGGGATGGGACTCCATTTCTTGATACAGGAATGGCAAATTCTCATTGTAGACAGCTTGGGGAAGGGAGATACTATTATGATGGAGGAAAAATTCATGGAGATAAAGTGAGGAGTGATAAAGGAGATGGTAGGAACGGCTAGAAAAAGTGATGGAGAAGGTGGTAGCAAAGGAGTCACAGGAGGAAAATCATTATGGCGTGCTCTCTAGACAGAGTAAATGTTTTTTGAAAAGACATTGAGATGAAAAGGAATTTGGCAAATTTGAGAAACCGGAAAAAGAAAAAAGAAGGAAGGAAAGGAGGGAGGGAAAGGGGGAGGGAAGGAGAGAGGGAGGGAGAAGCAGAGGTGGAGAGGGGAGAAGGAGGAGGAGGAGGAGGAGGAGGAGGAGGAAGATGGGGGGCAGTGTAGGTGGATCAAAAGAGATGAGGTTTGCCAGGCATGGTGGTGCAGGCCTGTAATCCCAGTACTTGGGAGGCTGAGATAGGAGGCTCACAGGTTTGAGACCAGCCTCAGCAACTTAGCAAGACTCTCAACAACTTAATGAGACCCTGTTTCAAAACAAAAAAATAATAAGGGCTGAGGGTGTAGCTCAGAGGTAGGATGCCCCTGAGTTCAATCCTAAGTACCACATACAAAATAAAAAAGGTAAGGTTTTCTGAGGTAAGGTTTCAAAGATCAGGCAGCATCTTGCAAGCCACATTAAGGTATTAAGACATTTGAAAGCAATACTGAGAGTAATAGAAAGCGGACTTTTAAGCAGGTGAATAACCTGGCTTGATGCTTTAATACAGACTCTGTAGAAGTGTGTGTGTGTGTGTGTGTGTGTGTGTGTGTGTGTGTGTGTGTGTGTTATCGGAGATTGAACCCAGAGGCATTCTATCCCCATCCCTATTTTACTTTTTAATTTCAAAACAGGGTCTCATTAAAATACCATGTGCTGGCCTCAAACCTGAGATCCTTCTATCTCAGCCTCTCAAGTACTGAGATTACAGGTGTGTGTCACCATGCCTGGATAATGTGAATCTTTCTGAATGGATTGGAAGGTTCAAGTGTGGACCAGTTAGGAAATGATTGCAGTGTCCAAGCTGGAGATGATAGTGAGCTGAATTTATGTGGCAGCAGAGAAATAGACAAGTTAGAGTTCTATTTAGAACCATAATTGACAAAACTCCTGGTGGACTGAACATGGAGGGAGTGAGGGTTGTGAGGCATATTAGTTTCTGGAGATGCTGTAGCAAACTACACAAACTGGGTGTCTTAAAATAAAATAAATTTGTATTTTGCAGTTCTAGAGGCCAAAAGTCTGAGATGAAGGTATCAGCAGTCAGTACTCACCCTGTTCATCAGCCAAACAGTGACTAGACAGGTTGACCATTCTGAAAACTCAGTTTGATTGATAATATAATTTTCTGTATCCCACATTTTATGTCATTGTTAGATACTTTGTCTCTTGCCACATCAAGTGGTGAAATTAGTAAATATCCTTCCTTTTCCTTTTCCTTATTAGGTATGAAAGCTTATACAAGATGCTTAACCTCTCTAAGACTCAGTTTTCTCCTCTGTAGAGTAGAAGTAATAAAAACAAATAAAGCTGGACATGGTGGCGCACGCTTGTAACCCCAGCATTTGGGAGGCTGAGACCAGAGGATCTGGGTTCGAGGCCAGTCTCAGCACTGTGAGGCACTCCACAACTTAGTGAGACCTGGTTTCAAAATAAAGAATAAAAAATAGGGCTGGGGGTATAGCTCGGAGGTAGAACGCCCCTGAGTTCAATCCCCAGCACCGCAAAAAATAAAAATATATGCAGCTCCAGGGAGAGTATAAAAGGAAACTAGGCCGGGCGTGGTGGCGCACGCTTGTAATCCCAGCATTCGGGAGGCTGAGACCGGAGGATCCGGGTTCGCGGCCAGCCTCAGCTACCTAGTGAGGCACTCCGCAACTTAGTGAGACTCGGTTTCAAAATAAAGAATAAAAAATAGGTCTGGGGGTGTAGCTCGGAGGTAGAATGCCCCTGAGTTCAATCCCCAGTACTGCAAAAAAAAAAAAAAAAAAAAAAAAAAAAAAGGAAACTAGTACTGTACTGCAAACTTGTCTCTGCCTTTGCTTCTCTATCCTAAACCCCTAGGTATTTCATAAGAAAGCATATGGAAGCGGGTGTGGTGGCTCACACCTGTAATCCCAGTACATGGAAGGCTGAGACAGGAGGATCAAAGGTTCGAGGACAATCTCAGCAAGTAGTGAGACTCTCATCAATCTAGCAAGACTTTGTTTCAAAATAAAAAATAAAAACAGGACAGGGGGTGTAGCTCAGAGGTAGAATGCCCCTGAGTTCAATTTCTAGTAACACACACACACACACACACACACACACACACACACACACACACACAAAACCATATGGAAAATCTAGTTGGAAGTCCAAGCTCTATTTACCCTCCCCTCAACTTGCCCTAGCCCTCAAAACCTGCCTAAAGGCTACAACTTGGTCTAGGTCTCCCCTTAGGAGGGAAGAGGCCCATGGAGGTCCTAAAATAGGACTATTGACCCAGGATTCTGAGATCACTGAACTCAGAACATAATCTAGTATGGGCAGGGACGCAGGTTCTGGTGGTTACATCTGTTTGACCCTCTGAACTATGTGTGTCATGGCCAGAGGAGAATCTACATTGAACTTTCTAAACACAGGGCTCAGAGCCAGGGTTCCTCCTCCTCACTTGCCTAAGGGTGAGACTGTCAAAATACCTGGCTTTTGCTGAAATAAATAATAGGAAAGAAACTGGTACATATTTGACACAGAGTCTGTGCTAAAATAGTGGTTTCCTTTTCTTCCCAAAGTAATATTTGACTGAAAACTGTTTTCCATATGAATTAGATATATATGTGGAAAATCACATTCCCCATACCATGGAAGATAAGCCATTTATCTTTGCTCTCTACTCTCCTAGGTTTACAGACCTGTTGAGAAAAGTAGACACTTAAAAAGTGTAAGGATCCAAAAGACACTTGGTCAAATGTTTTAAATAGTACAGTACATATCTTGGCTCTGTGGAGTGTAGAAAAGAGGGAGAATTTAAGCTTGGGTTCAAAAAGAAAATCACAAAGCTTTCATCTGAGCTATGCGTTTCCAGATCCTGGGCTTTGGAACATCTTGACCAGGTTGAGGACCTTCACCTACCGTTAAGAGTTCAGTCTGTGTCCTGCTGTCCCCACAAACCTCTCATCTAAATATCTGCCCCCATCCCCGACGACCTTGAGACAGCTCTGACCTTGGCAGAAGCACAATAGCACTCCCTCTCAGCCTGGACAAGGCCCCACAGGAGTCCCTACAGATGCTGCAAACAAGTTATACACTCCAGGCAGAGCTTCCCCAAGCAGAGAGATGTCTGTCTGAATCTGATGTTTTCACAAGTTAAATTTCTAAATTTTTATATTTTTTCTCTGAATTTGCTCTGTACAATCCAAAATTAATTCTATTATAAAAAAAAACACAATGAAGCATCTCTGAGGATGCATAGACAAGGCATGCATAGGTCATATTCAGGAGGCAATGAGTAGACTATACCAGAACGTTAGCCCTGAAAAGAAATGTCAAATGAACTTTGATAAATATTGGTGATTGACTTTTATCTTGATACTAGAAAAATGAGTCATGGAAGTTTCACTTCTATTTCTATACTTTAAAAAAGTCAAGAAAACACTCAGAGATTTTAAATTAGTTTTTGCATGCAAATATACCCTTATAAAGAAAATGGTTCGTGAACTGTCAATGAACCAAAGCAAATACAGGATTTATGAGAGAAGGGGAGAGGAAAACTGAATGGTCTGTGAACAGTGAACATTGGTTTACTCGTTTTGAATAAACTGATTTGCTGGCAGCTGGATAAAAGTTTAGCTGGACTGTCTGGTCTTAAACAGGTGGACTAGGCATTAAATACAATCATTTTATGTCTTTATGGGTGGGAAAGAGTCCCTAACAGTTTAAGTGCCTGACATGTCGCAAGTCATCTTTCTAGGAAGCCTGATTGTCTCCTTCATTAGTATCTCTACCTTCCTTAAGCCAAAAAGTACCATTTTCCTCTTTAGAATTCTCAAGTGCATTATATGTAAGCAATTCAACGCTATCCATAACACCAAAGTTTGAAAATCAGGCTGGAAATCTCCCTTTCAGTCTATTTCATATGTTTATTTTATATAATCATAAATCTAGTTAATTTTGTGTCTTACTTTTTGACCTTTTACCATATTATAGCCCATTGAAGACTTCTCTACAGAAAACTTTTCAGCCTCATATTGTTTCCTAGCACTAGACCCCTCGGGGGGTCTTAGGAAGGAATTAATAATCCCCTGTCCTCCCCCAAATACTTCATATTTGGAGAAGCAAACATTAAAAAAAAAAAAAAAAAAAAAAAAAAAAAAAAAAAAAAAAAAAAAAAAAAAAAAAAAAAAAAAAAAAAAAAAAAAAAAAAAAAAAAAAAAAAACAAGAAAAGTGTGTTAAGTAGCTTAAGGTTACTTGTAGGTGGAGGTGGAGACTGTTTTGATGAATGAGTCCAGAGCTTTAAGGTAAGAAGGGGAAGTCACGGTGTTTCAGCTTGTAGAGCAGTTAAAAAACTTCCCAGCGTGTGTCATGGGGCGTTAAGTCCCTGACACTGAGGTGCAATGGGAAGAAGGACCACTTACCAAAGAGGCTTCTGTATGTGTTCTTTTTTCTTTTTTCTTTTTCAATACTGGGGATTGAACCCAGAGGCATTCTACCAAGTTATACCCCAGCCCTTTTTATTTTTTTATTTGACACAGGGACTCACTAAGTTTATGAGAGTTCTGATAAGTTGCTGAGACTGTCCTCAAACCTGTGATCCTCCTGTCTCAGCCTCCCAATTACAGGGATTGCAGGCATGCACCACCATGTCTGGATTGCTCTGATTTTCTATATCTGTGAACAAGTTTTCTTTAAAATCTCTCGCCTAAAACTACAACAATCATTTTATTATTAGCCTCATGGTTCTGAGCACTAACTGGACTCAGTTAAGTAGTTCTCCTGTGTCAGTCTAGACATGGGGATAGAGTTCTGATCATCTTGAGGGCTTCCGCACCCCTACGTATGGCATCATCACTGGCAAACCCCAAACAGCTCCAGGACTGGAGTGTTTAGGTTTTGGGGAATCTCTGCTTTTGCGTGGTCTTCCCAGCATGGGGTCTGAAAGGCAGCAGACTTCTTACATAGCAGCTCAGAGCTAGGTACACACATGTTCCTGGGGGGAGCATCAGACAGAAGTTGTACAGTCTTTTATGACCCAGCTTTGAAAGCCACATCGTGTCTCTTTTGCTGTCCTCTACAAGTTGAGATAGTCACCAAGACCCACTCAGGTTCAAAGGGAGGTCTCCACTCTTGGTGGGGGAAGTGAATATTTTCTGGAAGTTCGTGTTGGCAGAGATATCTTTGTGGCCACTTCTGAAAAATACAATCTGACACCTGACACGTGGGCCTTCTAGAGGAATGGTTTCCGCACGTTCATTTGGGGGTGGGGGCATCAAGCCAACATAACGTGAATTCATAACATGAACTTCTGTCTCTGTTATAAAGGTCATAACAAGAGTGGGCAACTTTTATGAAAGGAGAGAGCTATCCAGAATAGGAAAGGGAAAATGAGTAGAACTGAACCAGTAGTGACATTCATGAGCAGCACAGGAAACCAAGTGCAGGGCACCATGCGGTTCCTATGGGATTCTCTGCTGGGAGTCCCATGGAGAAGGAAACACCATCGGGATCCACTGATTGGCCTTAATCCATAGACTGGGAAAGGATGGGTTATATATTCCTATCCATTTGCATCCTTGGGGAGTTGTAGTCAACTCTGAACAATAGAGAGTCGTTTGCAGTGGCTGTAACTCGCAAAGATCTATTAAATAAAAAAGCTATTAAAGATCAACAGTCCAAGGAAGTTTCACAAATTCTTCTATTTTTCTGACCGTTTTTGTTTTTGTTTATTATTATTATTATTATTATTATTAGTGTATTTTAATCATTCAACTTTGTTAGATACAAGCTGGTAACATGCACGCACCTCTCATTTAACCCTTTCCTGCCCCATTCCCTCCCCCTCCCTCCTTCTCAAGTTCAGCTTAGTGATTGACTTTGATGTGTTTGTGAAAGTACATCATGTGCCTTAGGGTGTTTCCCTCGCCCCCATCACCTTCAGTTAAGTCACCTTTGCTCACCTAAGGTTTCTCCTTCTTCGTCTCGAGTCCCTCTTATGGCCCACTTTCTCCCTACCTTCCGCATATTAGGGAGAACATACGATTTTTTACTTTTTGTAACTGACTAATCTCACTTAACATAATGAGACCTATTTTCTTGCACCGCTTTTCTGCTTTTGTTCAAAAGATCATCTCACGATCCAAGGTAGCTTCTGGAATTCTAGCTATATTCCAGGCCACAGGAAGGAAGGAGAACGGCCTCAATCTGTTGTCTTTTAGGCAGATTTCAAACTGTATTTCTGTCTATATCACTCTGACCAGAACCTGGTCTCATGGGCTCAGCAAGTTACAAATGAGACTGGGAAATGTAGATTCTTTTTTTTTTTTTTTTTTTTTTTTTCTTTTTTTTGTGGTACTGGGGATTGAGCCCAGGGGAATTCTACCTCTGAGCTATACCCCCAGTCCTATTTTTTTTATTCTTTATTTGGAAACAGGGTCTCACTAAGTTGCAGAGGGCCTCACTAGGTAGCTGAGGCTGGCCTCGAACCTGGATTCTCCGGTCTCAGCCTCCCAAATGCTGGGATTACAAGCATGCGCCACCAGGCCCAGCTGGAAATGTAGATTCTTAATAGGAGATGTTGCCCAAGGTTTTCTAAAGGCATAATGTGAATCCAAGGTGCCTTCTCTATCAAATTGCCTACTTAAGAGATAAAAAAGAGCTGTGTGTGGTGGTGCAAGCCTATGATTCCAGTACTGGGGAGACTGAGACAGAGGATCATAGGTTGAAGGCCAGTTTCAGCAACTTAGCAAGACTCTGTTTCAAAATAAAAAATAATAATGGCTAGGGTAACTCAGAAGTAGAATGCGCCTGTGTTCAATCCCAATCCCAATAAAGAGAGAGAAAAGGAGAGAGAGAGAGAGAGAGAGAGAGAGAGAGAGAGAGAGAGAGAGAGAGAGAGAGAGAAGAGAGAGAAGAGAGAGAAGAGAGAGAAAAGAGAGGAGAGAGAGAGGAGATACCTAAATTAAATGAAGGATAAAGACCTTTTTAGAGGTACATAATTGTGCAGCATTTCTTCTAATTGCCTATGAGACATGAGAGATTTATTTCAATATTTTGAAATTGGAAGTGGAAAGTGGATTTTGTAGAATCTATTTCCCACTCCAAACAGCAGATAGCAGCATAGAAACCATGTTTTAAGCATTCCCCGATTTAAAAGCATATTTTACTTTTTGGCATAAACAACTTAAGTCAGAGCTATTCCAAGAGATAAGAGGACAATTTAAAATGTCAAAAGAGTGGCACTAACTCTGAAACATTCAGTGAGCTAAAGGTTTTATGTGCCTTGTGTTTCTAATTCTGAGTGACAAAGCCAGCAATTTAGGCCATTGTCAATGTTCAAATATTTGTTTAGTGTTACACATATATGAATGTGCATGACAGAAAATGTCATGAAATATTCTCCTGGATTTCTCCACCTGCAAACATCTTACCCTTAGAGGCCCAGCTGAAATTCCATTTCCTTTCTGAAGCTTTTCCTGTCACACACATTCTGCCGTCTTTCTCTTCTCTATACCTAGGGACCATTTCTACTGTTTGCACTTAACAATTCGTACGAACATTTAGCAAACATCAAGCCAACATTTCGCATTACTCCAAACACTCGAGAACTTATTTGTGGCCCGACAGCATCACATGTAGAGTTTTTGTCTTTCCAGTGAACCCGGCCCTTCCTCTGTGTTTGTTTCCTATCATTCCATTTTAGACATTAAATATTTGCAGGTTGATAGGGTCCTGTAGTTGGCCCTGACAGTAAGCATCAGAGGAGTATATGCCAACTGGCTCATTGAGATGTTTCTACTAAGGAAAAAAATCTACTCAACTCTTGGCCTCAAAAGCAAATGATAACACAGCTTTTAGAGTGGCTAAAATGAAAAAGACAACTGTTGATAGGACTGTAAATTTGTACAACCACTTTGTAAAACTGTGAACTTTTGCTCTAATGCTGCACATAAGTAGCATTATGACCCAGAAACTCTACTCCTATTATATACTCAGCAGAAATGCATCTACACACATTAAAAGAACAACAACCAAAAATATGCATTAGAATGTTCACGGCAATATGCATGATAGCACCAAACTGGAAACTACCCACATGTCCACCAAGAGTATAATGATAAATGGAAGGGATAGCGAAGTGTGTTCTTCAGGGCTTATCATGTGAAGACAACAGAAACAAATGAACTATCCCTACATGCAAACAACTTGGATGAATCTCACACAGATAATGTTGAGTGGTAGGGGCAAAGCATAAGATTAGTCTTATTGTGTGGTTTCATTTATATAAATTTCAAAAACAGATGAAACTGGTCTGTGCTATTAGAAATCAGGATAGTTCCTGGCATTTGAAATAGCTCAGTTTGGAGAGTGTTGGGCTGAAGAAATCAGGATAGTTCCCTCCTTGTTGGAGGGGGAAAAGACGCACAATGAGGGCTTCGGAAGTCCTGGGACAAACCTGCCCACACTTCCTTCCTCCCTCCCTCCTTCCCTCCTTTCCTTCCCTTCCCCTTCCTTCCTTCCTCCCTCCCTCCTTCCCTCCTTTCCTTCCCTTCCCCTTCCTTCCCTCCCTCCCTCCCTCCCTCCCTCCCTCCCTCCCTCCCTCCTTCCTTCCTTCCTTCCTTCCATCTTTCCTTTCTTCAGATTGAACCCAGGGGTTCAATCTACCTATGAGCTACAACCTCTTTATTTTTTATTTTGAAACAGGGTGTCCTTAAGTTACAGAGGGTCTTGCTAAGTTGCTGAGGCTAGACTTAAACCCTGCAATCCTCCTGTCTCAGGCTCCCAAGTACTGGGTTTATGGTGTGTACCATCACTCCAAGCTGGGGTATTTTATTTCTTAATCTGGATTATAGTTTCCTGAGTACATACAATATATTCACTTTTTGAAACAATCACTGAACTATGTATGCACTTATGATTTGTGCATTTTTATCTGAGTATGTTGCACTTTGATAAAAAGTTCACTTGAAAACAATACAAAATCAGCAAGCTGTGGCTGACAGTATGCAATCACCTATCCTTACATCCCAGTGTGCTACTGTGCACTGTAAAATGGTGGCTGTAAACTCCCAAGAAAAACTCATTAGTAAGCTCTAATATCCTATGGTTGTGAGATTCTAATAAAAATCCCATTGAAAAACAAGACTAAAAGAAAATTTCTTTGATGTTAGGCCACTGTAGGAAATTCCAGCTGCCAGGGAGGGGAGCTGGGGGCAAGCTGGAGCTGACAATCACCTGCGTGTTCCATGACATGGGATCAGTGGGCAAGCGGGAAGGAGGAAGCCAGGACTGCTGCAGCTGTACCTCCCGGATTTCTTCCTGGTCCCCTTTTCTCCCTTCCCCTGTCTGCAGCTTTCTGGGCTGGCACCCTTTGCTTTCAGAGCTGACTGCTGGCTGGGAAAAATGTCTGTATTTCTCTCCCTTCATTGGTGTGTGTCTTGGCTCTCCTTATCCTAGCCATTCCTGTGAGCCCACACCACCTTTGTGGGGTGTGTTCCCCGCCTCCTAATAGCTAAAACTGCCCTGTTTGCTGTTTCTGATGTTACAGGGCACTTCAAAATTAAAAATTTAAAACATTCTCAGTCTCCACCATCCTTCTTGATGGCATACTTGGCAGTTTTGCTGTACCACACTATACTCTGCAGAATAAAAGAATCTGGAAGAGAAAATAAAGAGAAGAAGCATTACAGACAGGGAGGCAGGTGGCCAGCTGCTCTTATCCCATCATTTCTTTATGAAATGCTCTCTACTGACACGTGGGCACAGGCTACAGGAAGCACAACCAATCCCTGGCAGGCCTCCACCAATCCTGACCTGCAGGCAATGCAGGATGTGAGCAAATGGACCTGCCATCAACAATGAGAAACCTCTAATTAATAATTATGCAGGAAGGGAATGGAACCAACACAAGAGACACCAAAGGGCCACAGGGCCCTTCAGGACAGTTTCATAACAAAGCTTCACAGAAGGCAGACAGGTTAAAATTGAAAACACTTTCAGCATAACTTAAGCCTGAGGCAGGTTTGAAAGATTAATAGAGTACATGCCAGGCTTGATCCATAATCATGAAATAGAGAGAACACAGAAGTTGGCTGTGTGCCCTTTACCTGGGGCTTAGAGTGTGGACGATTATTCCTAGGGAGGGGGAATGACTCAGGGTCTTACAGGAAACTAGGGAAAATTTTGAGCAAGAAGTAAAATGTAAACCGGCCGTGATGGCACACACCTATAATCCCAGTACTTGAGAGGCTAACTTAGTAAGACTCTCAGCAACCTAGCAAGACTGTTTCAAAACAAAAATTTAAAAAGGCTGAGGAACTAGGGTATAGCTTGGAGATAGAATGCCCCTGTGTTCAACCCCCAGTAACACACACACACACACACACACACACACACACACACACACTCACACACACTCACACACACACATAAAATGGAATCCACATGAAAGATTTGTTAAGATAAAAATTCATGGATGTTCTCCTGCTTGACATACTTAAAGCACTGTTGCAGGTACTCGGCCTTTCCCTTCTCACCCCAGGCCCAAGTCCTGCCCACTTAGAATCCAACGCATTAGTGAGGACTCCAGGAGTGAGAGACAGGGGAAGGTAAAGAATTGCAGTTCTCTCCTCCATCCTCCACTCCCACCTCTGATATCAAACACTGACCAGTCATAAAATGGCCTAATCCAACTGTTAAAGAACAAGCTGTATGTGATGCAGTGATTCAGTCAGTTCTGCTTTCTGTGGTCTCCTGGTATGCAAACCAGTCAGGTCTATTGGAGAAGAATACCCAAGTCCTTCTGGAACAGCATGAAGTAAAATACTCGTGGTGCTCGAGAACGTGTCTCACTGCCTGTAAAACCACCCAACGAGGAAAACTACTATAGAGCTTCATAGAAATCATAAGAACAAACACTTTCAGTGGTGCTAAGTGTGCCCACTACCATTCTAAGTTCTTTACGGTCACTTTCAACTACAACCCGAGACAGAGGTAGCAAAACTATGTCTATTTTAGAAAATAAGAAAACTGAAGGAGAGAAATAGACATTCATTCATTAACAAATATTTTTGAACTCCTATTTCATGAACATAAGAAGTCTGCCCTATTTTTAATGTATGCTGAGCAACAGGCAGGGGCAGGAGCTGATGTATTACTTTACTAGCACTGCAATAACAAAATACCACAGGAAGGGAGGCTTAACCGAAATGTATTTTTCTCATAGTTTAGTCTCCCAGAGCGCTCGTAGTTCAGCAGCTAGGTGTTGGAAGGTTTGGGTTTCCTGAGGCCTCTCTCCTTGGCTTGCAGCTGGCCGCCTTCTCAAGGTGTCCTCATGTGGCCCTTTCTCCATGTGCTTGCAGACTTGGTCTCCCTCTGTATGTTCTACTCATCTCTTCTTTTAAGGACAGTCATCAGACAGCCTCATTTTACCTTAATTGCCTTCTTAAAGTCCCTATCTCTAAAGACTACCCCATTCTGAGACATGGGATTGGATCATCAACACATGAGTTGGGGGCACATTCAGCCTATAAGGCTATGAAGACAAATTTTTGTGTGTGTGGTACTGGGGATTGAACCCAGAGGCATTCTATCTCTGAGCTACACCACAGCCCTATTTTATTTTTTATTTTGAAGCAGAGTCTCACTAAGTTGCAGAGGCCCTCCCTAAGTTGCTGAGGCTGGCCATGAACCTGTGACCCTCCTGTTTCAGCCTTTCAAGTACTGGGATTATAGGCGTGTACCACTGTGCCCACTCAGCAAGACAATTTTATTCCTCTTCAAATATTATAGGACTATAATTTCATCCCTCTAAGCTTGAGCTGAAAGCTGTCTTTCCCAAGCAACATTCATATTCACGAAAAGAGGAAGCTCTCAAGGTCTAAACCCTGAATGCCACTGTAATGTAGACCCCTTCTCCACACTCTCATGCTTGAGCCGTCTGGGCTCCATTACCACCCTGAAGGAATGCTGGGCCTATAAACCACCACAATCTTGACAGGACTACCCCATCCACATACTGCAGAATGTTTTCTGTTCCCTAACTTTTGAGTGTTCCCATATTAATATCTATTTCACCTTGCCCCTGTCCCTGCCCCTACCCCTGTGTAATAGTTAGTTGACCTTGTCCTTGTATTTTCTAAAAAGGCTATGCATGCTCAATAGCAAGCTGACTAGAGAGCTCTTCAGATCCCATCTCTGCATCACTTATGCCATCCCCATCCCCACCCCTGTGTCATATTCAAGTAATTCAATCCTCAGACAGTTTGGAAGAACCATTTAAAAATGTTTGATTTTTCTATGTCTGTGAGGAGTGACCTTGGTAATTTAATGGGTATTGCATTGAATCTGTAGATCACTTTTGGGAGGATGGCCATTTTGATGATATTTATTCTGCCTATCCAAGAGCATGGAAGATCTTTCCATCTTTTAAGGTCTTCATCAGTCATTAAATTCATTTGGAACAACATAAAGCCCAGAATAGCCAAAGTAGTACTTAGCAACAAGAACCATGCAGGAGGCATCACAATACCTGACTTCAAACTCTACTACAAAGCCACAGTAATAAAAACAGCATAGTACTGGCACAAAAACAGACATGTAAACAGATGGAGCAGAAGAGAAGACTCAGAAACAAACCCACACACTTACAGTCAACTGATTTTTGACAAAGGAGCCAAAAATATACAATGGAAAAAAGATAGCCTCTTCAACAAATGGTATTGGCCAAACTGGTTAACCATATGCAGGAAAATGGAAATAAACCCCACTTTCTCAACCTGCACAAGAGTCAACTCAAGGTGGATCAAAGACCTGGAAGTCAGGCCAGAGACCTTGCAGCTACTTGAAGAGGGCACTTCAACACATAGGCACAGGCAAAAACTTTCTCAACAAGACCCCAAAAGCACAAGCAACTCAAAGGAAGATCAATACATAGGAGTGCATTAAACTGAAGAGCTTCTGTGCAGCAAAGGAAACTATCAAGAACCTCAATAGAGTAGGAGAAAATTTTTGTCAGCTATTCTTCTGATAGAGGACTAATATCTAGAATATACAGAGAGCTCAAGAAACTCACAGCTAAGAAAACAAATAACCCAATCAAAAAATGGGCAAAGGATCTACATAGAGACTTCACAGAAGAAGAAATACAAATGACCAATAAATGTATGAGGAAATGTTCAACATCATTAACAATCAGAGAGATGCAAATCAAAACTACCTTGAGATTTCACCTAACTCCAATCAGAATGGCAATGATCAAAAACATGAACAACAACAAATTCTGGCGAGGGTGTGGAGAAGTGAGAACCCTAATACACTGTTGGTGGGATTGCAGATTAGTGCAACCACTTTGGAAAACAGTATGGAGAATCCTCAGATGAATGAGAATGAACCTCACAATATAGCTGCACAATTCACCATTGCCAAACTATGGAACCAGCCAAGATGTCCATCAACAGATGAATGGATTACAAAACTATGGGATATGCACACAATGGAATTTTCCTCAGCCATAAAGAAGAACAAAATCATGTCATTTGCAGGGAAATGAATGGAACTGGAAAACATTATGCTAAGTGCGATTAGTCAGTCACAAAAAGTAAAAAATTGTATGCTCTCCCTAATATGCTGAAGCTAGGGAGAAAATGGGGCATAAGAGGGACTCTAGACAAAGAAGGAGAAACCTTAGATAAGCAAAGAAGTTGACTTAACTGAAGGTGATGGGGGGAGGGCAGACACCCTAATGCACATGATGTACTTTCACAAACATATCAAAGTCAATCACTAAACTTAACCTGAGAAGGAGGGAGGGCGAGGGAGTGGGGTGGGAATTGGGGAAGGGTTAAATGAGAAATGTGTGCATGTATGCCTTTATCTATACCAGCTTGTACCTAACAAAGATGTATGATTACAATGCACCAATTAAAAAATAGAAGTTTTAAAAGAATATTTGTGAATGTGGCTGAGAAATTTCAATACATTGCCTGCAAAATGCTTTGAATACATGTTTATAACTTTGAGTTTCTAGATCCATTTAGAAGGGATCATTGTATATGTATGTTGAAGATTTGGAAGTCCAGATATTGCATGCCATCGTGGCTGACTGTCTTGGAAACCAGCAGATAATTTGGTGAGTCTAACTTCCTCATGCCTTAAGTTGAAAACACTAACTTTAGGCACAGAATGACAAATTATAACATATTTTCATTTGTATGTGGAAGCTAAAAAGTTGACCTCTTAGAAGAAGAGTAGCAGTTGCCAGAATATGGGAAGGGTGTGGTAGGAGGGGACGGGGAGTAAACGGTTAGTAGGTAGGCAGCACTTCTAATGTCCTGTAGCACAGAAGAATAACTACGGTTGGCAGCAATTAACTGTTTCAAAATATCCAGTAGAGATGATTTTGAATAGTCCCAAAACAAAGAAATTATAAATGTGTGGGGTGGTAGATGCACCAGTTACCCTGAACTTATCCTTATACATTATGTGCATATAATGAGATGTCACACTGTACCCCACAAGTATGTAAAATTGTGGTGTGTCAGTTAAAAACAAAACAAAAAATAAAGAGCAACCACCTGCTAATTTGTGAGAAACTTTTCTGCACAGAAGACAAATCTTCCCAGCTTTCTGCATTCTGTCCTGAGTTCCAACATGGACTCTCTGTGACTTAAAAGATCATTTCACATTCCATTGCTTCCGGTTTCTTCTCATTAAGATGATAGTAACTCCACCAGGTTCCTCCATCACAGGAGTATTATGTGGAACAATTACGGGTTAATTAATTAATTGGGGAACAATCTCAGGAGAGAGATAATGAAGATTTCTGCATTTCCTTGGCTTTGGGTGAGGCCACTCCTAAATCAATTTTAATCAGAAGCATAGGGCCTCAACTTCTCATTACTAGTCACCCTTTGAGGTTTAAAAATGAACATGAATCTCTTGAATATAAGGTTTTCTAAATCAAATTTTCCCCCCTGCATGACTGCTTTCTAGTGCCTACTTCACTGGGTTATTAAAATATCTTGAGTTAAATTTTGTAGTACTGCTGAGAATCAGTGAGAATGACAGGGTCTTTTTTTATTTGCTATTTAAATTTGTTCTTGTTGTTGCTTATTTATATTAACTGGAAAGAATACCACAGTGTAACATGGATTTGCCTCCTTCCAACTTTTGTTTTCAGAGATAATCATGGACAAAATCCAGGACAAAATCATGACAGAAAATGGAAAGTCAATCTTTTTTTTTTTTTTTAATCTCTGATCACCTGCTAATCATCCCAACGCTGGTTTTCTTCTAAGGTGAGCATGATGGAACTATTTTCTTCCCTGTCTCCCTCCTATTGCTCCCTAATAATGTGAGATGGGCTGAAGTGTGCGTATGTAAATCAGCAGGGCTGTGTGAATGCAGGTGTTTCCCTGCTGGCCCCAGTTCTAAGCTCAAACTTAGATTGAAGACTGCAGATCAGCAGTGCCCAGGCTGGGCCTTCATTTTCTCAATGCCTTCTTCTGCTTGAAACAGAACAGGATCTCTGATTTGTATCCTGGAGAACAAAAAGCTTACACCACTGTTGTGGTTTGAATAGAGACTGTCCCCTGGAAAAGCTCATGTACCGGCAACTCGAAAATGTTCAGAGGTGGAATGACTGAATCAGGGCTCTGATTTCATCAACGGATAAACCCACTGAAGGATTAATAATTCAAATGGATTTACTGGCATGGTTGGAGGAGGTGGGTCACTGAGGGTGTCGCCTTGGGGACTATCTGTCCTTGACCCCTTCCTCTCCCCGCCCCTCCCCCCATCCTGCTTCCCACCATTATTGAGCTCTCGGCTCTCCTCTGCCAGGTCATGCCTCCATAATGTCTATCTTGGAGCCGCTGACTATGGACTGACCTTCCAAAACTGTGAGTCCAAAGGAACTTTCCCCCTCTATACTGTTTAGGCCAAGTATTTTGGTCACAGTGATGGAAAAGCAGATTAAAACAACCACCTTACAGAGCAACTTATTTTCCTATCCCACCACCAAAGCAAACCAAATCACTTTCTTGTTGAAGGTAGGAACCCTCTAACTCTGGCTATAGGTGCAGCTTCTACTGTTTTCTTATTTCCCCCAAAAAGATTACTATTATGGTCCTCAAAGAAACTTATTTCTCTGCTAATCAGTATAGAAAAGGAGCTCAATTTTATTCAATTCACTCAACTAATGTTTATTGATCACCGACATAGAACATTCTACTTAGTACTAGGAGCCAAAAGATGTTGTTAGACAAAGTCTACCTCAATGAGGTCGAAATTTATCTAGGGAGAGAACAAAATGGCAAAGTGAGGAGGTAAAGCCATATCCATTGGTTTCACTTCTTACATCAACTCTGGTCATCTGGTCAGAGACTGAGTGGACAAGTAGAAGAAAGTTGGAGAGAAAATGAAAATTCTTTGGGGATTAAATATCCAGAGTCCAAATCTGGGAATACTTAGGGCTCCTGTTCTTAGAAAATAAATTCTTGTACTTTTGCTGAATAAGAATTCATCCAGATGAAGCTGCTTGCTTTTATTTATCTTCTGTCAAATTTATTTCTACTAATAATGGAGTGATAAAAGGGACTGCAGAGATAATTCAAAGATTAAAAAAATCCAACTCCCAGAATACATTATTTATCCCCAAGTCACATTGCCACAAAATGGTGGGCTATGTTTGGAACTCAGTTTTTCTACCCAGGCACATGTACTTCAAAATAAGAATTACTATGTGATCTCTGAAATTTGTCCATATTTTTCTTTTTTTGTAATCCTGGGGATTGAACCCAGGGGCATTCTACCTCTGAGCTCCACCCCTAGCCCTATTTTTATTTTTTATTCTTGATTTTGAAACAGGGTCTCACTAAGTTTTGGAGTTCCTCACTAAGTAGCTGAGGCTGGCCTCGAACTCGGATCCTCCCATCTCAGCCTCCCAAGTACTCCATTACAAGCATGTGCAACCACACTTAGCTCATATTTTTCATAATACTTTAAAGTTTGTGAAGAAACTTTTTAAAATTTGTCTAGATAAACCACATTAATAAAATTGATTAAAATGTGATTTGGTAGATCGCAAAATGGCCACAAAGCCTTTCTCTCTCTGAATACTTGCATATATTTTTCACCTTATGATTGGCTTTGACCAATGAGACATTCACAAGAGTGAGGCTAGTTGAGTCCTCAGTGTGCTCATGCTTTGGGGCTTGACCTTTTGTTGCCATTGGAACCCAGCTGCAATATGAAGGCATCCCAGCTAGCCCACTGGATGGTGAGAGATACATGGCCTAGTCAGCTCACATGCCTCTTTCACTTCAGACCGTACCAGGCAGCCCTCAGTCATATTACCAACTGACCACAGATGCATAAGCCCAGCCAAGTTGGAAGAAGCCCAGCCAACTTTTGAGTTAAATAAACAGCTTCCCTTTTAAGTCCTTGATAGTTGGGGTGGTCCATTGCAAAGCCAAAGTCAGCTAAACCAAGGAATATGAGAATTAATGATGAGCAGAGAAGAAGTAATTCAAGGGAAGAGTACATTTTTGAATTTTTTGAATAGAAAATGATTAGTGGGTTTTTTGTGTGTGTGTGTGTGTGGTGCTGGGGATTGAACACAGGAGCATTCTACCTCCGAGCTACAGCCCCAGCCCTATTTTTTTATTCTTTATTTTGAAACAGGGTCTCACTATGTTGCCGAGGGCCTCACTAAGCAGCTGAGGCTGGCCATAAACCCGGATCCTCCAGTTTCAGCCTTCCAAATGCTGGGATTACAAGCGTGTGCCACCACGCCCAGCTGGTTAGTGGCATTTTTGAAACATAAACTTTGTATATACCATAAAGCAGAAACTTAATGCTGAATTTGCTATTTTCTGGAAGAAAAGTCAGAGTTATATTTTATCTGTTTCTCCCTAGGAGAATCTTCCCCATGGAATTGTCACAAGTTCTCATTATACTACTTCCTAATTTAATTTCAGGTCTTGGTCAATAACTGTTTACTTATTAACATGAAATGCAAATGAAACTTTACTATTAAACACACACACACACACACACACACACACACACACACTGCTCTCAGATAAAGAACATTGTCTCTCTTAGAGGGTCATCTATCCAGGAGGTTGCATATTGTGATCTATTGACTATGGGTTTTTGCCAAGATAACCACTTGTATTCTTCAAAGACTTCTCTTTTAACAAGAGTATCTCCATAATGCTTTCAAAGACTGAAATATAACCCTGATAGAATATAAAGATAACTCCTTATAATAAATAAATGCAACACTATTTCCGGTTCTTTTGGGGAACAAAATTTTAAGCAGTTTTAGAATCTATTCAGGAAGAGAAAGGCTCCTGGGACTACCCTGGAGCTTTTCCCTTCCATTGCAAAATCTTAGAAACTGCAAAAAAAATATATATAGTTATGGGCACCGGTCAATGGCAGACTATATATATGATGGTTCCATAAGTTTATAATGAAGATAAAAAAATTCCTCCCACCTAGGACTGTTGCTGTTGTAACATCTAAGTGCAACACATTACTTGTGTGTTCAGAGTGTAGTGGTGTAAACAAACTACTGGGCCACCAGTCATATGAAAGTAGAGCACATTACAATTATATTCAGGCATCATACTTGATCAGGGTAATATGCAACTGTGTTATGCATTTATGTATTTACTATGCTATACCTTTATCATAATTTTACAATGTGCCCCATTTGTAAAAACAGCTTACTGTAAAATAACATGTTGTGTTATGCTGGTAGCAGCTTCATGCATCTCATGCTTATTGCATCTCTCAATCACATTCTTTTCTCTTGTGCTTGATTTAATGTTGTAATGCTTTGTTCATCATAGTCCCAGGGACAACGCTGTACCATACATATTTACCATGCAGTCTAGCTTTGTAGTAGGCTATACTATCTAGGTTCATATAAGTGCATTCTATGATGTTTCAACAATGATGAAATCATGGAATTATGCATTTCTCAGAACTTATCCTATTTTTAAGCAATGCATAACTGTACTTGAAAACAAACACACAATCAGGTTGAAAACCAAGAAGAGGAATTTTTGGTAACTGCTGTGGCTTGAATGTCCCCTCCAAAACTCATGTTGAAATGTAATCACCATTGTGATGGTGTCAGGAGGTGATTTAATGCTGCTGTTATGGGAGTGGATTAGTTATGGTGGGAGTGGGTTCCTGATCAAAAGGATAAATTCACCCAAGTATTCTCTGCATCTCTCACATGTTCACTTGCCCTCTGCCATGCCATGTACAACACAAAGACCCTTGCCAGATGCCAATGCCATGCTATTAGAATGCCCAGATTTCATAACTCTGAGCCAAATAAATTTGTTTCTCACAAATTACTCAGTCTGTGGTATTCATTCCATTACATCAGCAGAAAATATACTAAGAAGGAAATCTTAGGGATCATATCAGAGAAAGTGAAAACCTAGTCAGGTGTGGTGGTTCATGCCTGTAATCCCAGTACTTGGGAGGCTGAGAGTGAAAGGTTGCAAGTTCAAGGACAGCCTCAGCAACTTAATGATGCCCTAAGCAACTTAGGCAGACCCCGGTTCAAAATAAAAAGTACAAAGAACTGGGAGTGTAGCTTAGAGGTAGAACACCCCTGGGTTCAATCCCCAGCACAACACACACACACACACACACACACACACACACACACACAGAGAAAATGAAAACATATACAGTAGAGGACTGCTATAAGATGTGCAGTCAGTTTAGGAGTGCTTTTTTCCCAGAAGGAACAAACATGGGATTAAGAGAGGACCCAGGTTGGGGAGCATCTCAGTCACTAGTTGGGATATTGCTGACAAGATTAGCCAAATTGTTGATATTTCCTCCCTTCCAACCTCTCTCAATCATAGATAGAGCTCACCAGAGTTGTATTTGTCAAAGCAGAACTGAAGTGGGCATATGCATGAGAGAGGCAGGAAAACAATCCAGGAGTGGTGACCCAAAGGAATAATGAGAATTATTCATGTCAAGAAAATGGCATGCCCAGCCATCCCATGTGTTAGTCAGCTTTAAATACCTGAGCTAATCGACTTATGAAGAGAAAAGATTTGTTTTGGTCCAAAGTCTGGGAATTGTCAGTACGTGAGCAATTAGCTCTCTGCTTTTGGGCCTGTGATGAGGTAACATGTCATGGTAGGCGTGCATGGGAGAGCAAAACTACTCACCCTGAGGATGAGACTGGCATTCCACAGTCTCTCTTAAAGGCACACTCCAATGACCTAAAGACCTCCCATTAGGCTTCATCCCTTAGAGGCTCCACAACTTTCCAAGCGTGCCACCCTAGGGCCAGTCTTTAACATGTGAATCTTTGGGGGATATTTAAGACACAAACTGTAGCACCAGATCAAATATTGAGCGTAGTTGACATTTCTTCCTACTCCTCTAATCTGAAACAGTTCCTCAGTCTTTGTTCTTCATGACATTGACATTTTGAAAATTATAGGCTGCTTGCCCCTTGATTTGAGTTTGCCTAGTACTTTCTCATGACGAAAGTCATTAAATATTTATGGCAGGCATACAACAAAAGTGAGTTTGTATCCAATCACAATTTTTTTTCTTTTTTTTTTTTTGGTACTGGAGGTTGAACCCAGAGGCATTGTAACACCAAACTATTTGCCTAGCCCTGTAGTGTTTGCCTCCCAAGTATTGGGAACAATGTTTTTATATATAAATCCTGACAATACGCTGTTTCTTGAGTTCAAAAAGTAAAATGCTAAATGTCATCAGATTAGCTACAGAGCAAGCCCTCAAGAGAGAAAATACACTCAGATTGAGAGGTCACTCTATCAACGGCGTCTCAGGCACCCACACGCTCAACATAGAAAGCAGCTCACTCTTAGCCCAGGTCAAATCACACTGATGTCATGATTTTTTAAATCCATAGCAACCTTACTGAAGACCAATAATTTTTCTAAAAAAAAGAAAGGATGAAGAGCTACTTGAAAAATTACTCTGGCCGTAAATAAAAATTAAAAGACCTTCATTGTCAGTCATTTCTCTTTGGAAACTCATAGTCCTCAGAGAACTCTGAGTTGAATCATTAAATTAACTGCTCATTCCTCACCACTTACATTAAAAAAAATCATCAAGTAAATGTGTCACCTTTATCAACATCTGTTTTTTGTATATGTTTAGACTATTTCAGTCACATCAACCCTTCCGTTTCTTGAAGTGTCTATTTCCCGCCTCAGGACCTTTGTACTTGCCAATATTCTGCTTCAAACCTTCTTTCTTTGGCTTTGCCATGATGCCTCCTTTTAGTCATTTGCCTCTTAGCTTAAATGTCACCTCCTCAGAGAGGCTTTCTCTGATTATGCTCCCTAAAGTAACCTCCACCCCAACCCAGTCACAGCCCCATGTTTTACTTTCCTTCTGAATTTATCCTGTTGATATATCATTTATGATTCTACCACATAGCTCAACTACAACATAGGTCCACGGGAGCAAGATTAATGTCCTCCTCTATCCCTGCAAAATCCTGAGGGCTTAGAATGATATCTGGCAGTCAGTGGCAGTGAATATTCCATAAATATTTGTTGGCTCAATGAAAGAATTACTTCAGGTAACAACTAGCCAATACCAAAAGGGGCAATTTATCTCACATTGAGACAGATACCATAGCCGTGGCCTGTTACCCACCTCTTTGACCTCACTTATCTCTAATGTTTTAGCTATTTCCAGAGATAATTCTAGCAATTATGGGAAGATAAATGGAAGTAGAGGTGGAAGAAAAAGAGAATAAAGACTGAAAACAAGAGGAATTTATACAAACATATATGCATGCTGGGACTGGAGAATACACTTAACCCACTGGTCCTAAGGACCAAAGTAAGTAATCTGTAAATGACAAACCTTAAGAAGCAGACAATCACTGGGCATGGTGGCACCTGTAATCCCAGTACTTGAGAGGTTAATACAGGAGGATCTCAAGCTTAAGACCAGCCTCTGCAACTTAGCAAGACCCTTAGCAACTTAGTGAGGCCTTGCTTCAAACCACAAAATAAAATAGGGTTGGGGGTGTAGCTTGAAGGTAGAGTGTATCTGTGTTCAATCACTAGTACCCCCATTCCCCTCCAAAAGTGTAAAATCTATTGACAATGATGGTGCTCTGTCCTGCTCCCATAGCCTATTATCCATCTCTTCTCATTCTCTAACACTGTCTTCCTCTCCAATCTGGAACATGACCACTCTCCAATATGGATGTAGAAGATGGCCTTTTCTCTTCGTTTGCTTTGTCTCTCAGAGTTCTTGTTCACACCATAGCCTTATCCATCAGTTCTCTGTTGGTCTTCAGAAATCTCAGTGTTCTCATCTACATAATGGGCACAATAATAGTACCTACTGCATAAAGATCACCAGGACGAGAAATAACATTTTAGAGCTGTCGATTAAAAGGGAATTAAAAGAAATATCAATTTAAGGAATGCTAAAGATTTAACAGAAATGCTTGGAGATGAACAATTGGGTGATAAAAGTATGAAGTGTGCAATATAAAATCACAGTGCATGTTTGTACACTCATGTTCATAACAGCACTATTCCCACTAGTCAAAAGATGAAAGCAACCCAAGTGTTTGTCAACAGATGAACGGATAGGGAGAATATGAAATATACATAGGAATATTATGCAGCCTTATAAAGAAAATTCTGATACATGCTACGACAGAGATGAACCTCAAAGATATTAGTCACAAAAGGATAAATACTGAATAATTTCACATACATGAGGTGCCTCGAGTAGTCAAATTCATAAACACAGAAAGCAGAGGCTGATGGGGGGGAGGGAATGGGAAGTCATCATGGAGTGGGTATGGCGTTTCAACTTGGAAAGATGACAAAGCTTTAGAGATGGATACTGGCTGAAATTTACAGTTAGTAATGGTTAAGATGGTAAATTTTGTTATATATTCTATCACACACACACACACACACACACACACACACACACACACACACAATGAGCTAGGCATGGTGGCACATGCCTATAATCCAAGCTACTCAGGAGGCCCAGGCTTAAATTGTGGTATGTTCACACAATAGAATTTAACTGAGATTTTAAAAAAGAACAAAATTATGTCATTTGGAAGAAAATGGATGGAATTAGGGAATATTATGCTAAGTGAGGTTAGTGTTGGAGGCATTTGTAGCGAAGGGAAGTAGCTTTTAAATACAAATAAGATTTGGAGAGGCAGAAGGAAGATTTTGAAGGAGCCAAAAGGCAGAGGACTGACTACTGGCCTGTGGCATGGTGAAGAAAACAGACTAGAGACAGAGAGACACACAGGGAAAGCAGTTGGAAATGGGCTTGGACAGGTCACTGGAGCCAGGTGCAGGACAACAGTGGAGCTGGACAGAGAAATGCACATTTGAGCTGGTGGGGAAAGGGAGCATTATAGGGCAGAAGTAATGGAAGGGTGTATTCCAGCAGTAACCTGAAGGGAAGATGCATGAGGGAGACTGCTGTGATAACTTCATGACATCAGGAGATTCTGGACAACATCATGAGACACAAGAGATTTGATTTAAAAGGAAAATCAACAGGACTTGGTATCTGGCTAGATATGGGGAATGAGAGAGAAAAACCATCTTTATCCTAAAGTAAAGAAGAGGGCATAGTGTCTCTTACAAGGACAACTTCTCATATTCTTCTCCCAAGTTCTGGACAGTTTCATCTTCTGCTATACAATTAAATCACCTGAGGATATTGTTAAAAATACAGATAAAGTTGGCGTGGTGGCACATACCTGTAATCCCAGTACTTGAGAGGATGAGACAGGAGGAATAAGAACAGCTCTCAGCAACCTAGCAAGACCCTGTTCCAAAAGAAAAAAATTTAAAAGGGCAGGGGGTACATCTCATAGGTAGAATGCCCCCCCAGTTCAATCCCCAGTACCAGAAAAAATGCAGATAATTCAGTGTACCTGGGGTGAAATTCTGCATTTTTGACAAGCTCTTAGGTGATGCTAAAGCTACTGGCCCAGGGGTGGACTGCACTTTAAGTATCAATGTCCTAAAATAGTGGTTTCCAACTTTACCATGTGTGAGAGTCTCCCAGAAAGCTTTTAAAAATCCAATACCAGTCAAGATGTGACTGTAATCCAAGTACTTCCTGGGTACTCACCTGTAACTCCTAAACGGGAGGCTGAAATAGGAGGATTGTAGGTTCGAGGTCAGCCTCATCAATTAAGAGAGCCCCTTAGCAACTTAGTGAGACCCTGTTTCAAAATTTAAAAAATATATATAGCCGGGCGTGGTGGCGCATGCTTGTAATCCCAGCATTTGGGAGGCTGAGACTGGAGGATCCAGGTTTGTGGCCAGCCTCAGCTACCTAGTGAGGTACTCTGCAACTTAGTGAGACCCTGTTTCAAAATAAAGAATAAAAAATGGGGCTGGGGGTATAGTTCGGAGGTAGAATGCCCCTGAGTTCAATCCCCAGTACTGCAAAAAATAAAAATAAAAATAAAAAATAAAACAAAATTAAAAAAAATAAATAAAAAGGGCTGAGGCTATAGCTCAGAGGTAAAATGCCCCTGGGTTCTATCCCTAGTACAAACAAACAACAAACAAACAAACAAACAACAAATGCTACTGGTCATGGTGGCACACACCTGTAATCCCAGTACTTGGGAGAAACAGGAGGATCATAGGTTCATGACCAGCCTCAGCAACTTAGCGAGACTCTTAGCAATCTAGAGAGAAAGAGAGAGAGAGAGAGAGAGAGAGAGAGAGAGAGAGAGAGAGAGAGAGAGAGAGAGAGCGCTGGGAATATAGCTCAAAGGTAGAGTATATCTGGGTTCAATTCCTAGTAACACACACACACACATACACACACATACACACACACACACACACACACACACACACACACACACACACACAAATGCCCCAGGCAGAATACCTAAGGCAGAATTTCTTCAGTGGTGGGAAACAGGCATTAGGATTTCTAAAATTCTCCAGGTTATTGCATGCACAGACTAGGTCCAAATATTGATTTCAAAGGTTAACGAATGTGTTTTAGTCTTCAAAAGTTTCCTGGGTAGTCTCCAGAGAAAATGACTTTCCCAAGATTCTTTTCAGAGCCATGGATGATTTTTTAAACTTAAAGTACCCAATTATTAGCAAAAAGAATCAAACTGTCCCTTAAGATACACGGTAACTGTGCAAGCAACTCTTCATGGATCTTTCCCCATACCGCAGCACACACACTGTTTAACTGCATGGTGGGAGAAGTTCTTCCAGGCCCACAAATCTTGGTGATTTATGAGCAGGCTGCACAGTGCAGAAGTTGCTGAGTTGCCGCAGATCATCAAAGAAGCTTCTCAGAGAGTAATTGTGAAGACCTCCTGCTGCGTCTTCAGTTCACATTTCTGCAAATTGATCTCCGAAAGACCAAGGCTTCTGCTCTGCCTCCACCTCCACCCCACAGAAGGTGCCAAGATTCAGCCCCTTGCTCCTTGTTAATCTTCACTATGCTAGAAAAACACACAGAAAAATCCTACACTGATTAGCAATGAAAGTGCTTTACAACATGTTGCAAACTGGGGTGGTAACAGAACATTCCTGCAGGTTTTTTCCCAGTGCCCTGGGATTTATAGCAAGTGGCCTTCAGTCTATCCGGTATTAGAATTACACAATGCCTGTGCTAGGCATATAAATATAAGAGGCAGCACATAAGCCCTCACCAAATTCACAGGCTCCTTTTGGTCTGATTTCTACTGAGTAGCCTGGCTGAGTTATACCTGAAGCTATAGCATTTCCTCATGTGTACATGGAGAGGCAGTGTGGCATCGTGCCAAGAGCGCTCATTCAGGAGCCAGAGGACCTAGTTACTGCTGGCCTCGTGTTTTTGTAGCTGGAGTTTCCTCAGTTGTAAATCTAGAATTACATGCTCTCCCTTGAGGGATTGTTGTGACGGGGATATGCTGATAAATGTTTAAAACCTAGCTTTCTGGGGAAAGGCGAAGGAGAACAAAACCTCATTTGTGCTGTTTGCCCATTTCCATGGTGTAAATACTCCCATCAAGGCCTATTTCAAGCTACTAACTTGCCATTTCTGAACCCAGAGTCGGGAAGAGATGTGCGGTGGTACACCATTACTATGAAGTGTTTCAAACTTTTGGATTCAATAGTCATAAATAACTTTAAGGCCATAGATAATATTGAAATGCAGCAAAATATTTAGAAAGTGATGAGTTTTGAGTATTTATTATTTTTAATATAATTTACTTAAAAGCTAACTTAACTTTTAATAATGGCTGTTTCAAAGCCGGGCGTGGTGGCGCACGCTTGTAATCCCAGCATTCGGGAGGCTGAGACCGGAGGATCCGGGTTCGAGGCCAGCCTCAGCTACCTAGTGAGGCACTCTGCAACTTAGTGAGACTCGGTCTCAAAATAAAGAATAAAAAAATAGGGCTGGGGGTGTAGCTCGAAGGTAGAATGCCCCTGAGTTCAATCCCCAGTACCGCAAAAAAAAAAAAATAATAATAATGGCTGTTTCAGAAAGCTCACAAAATTCCTAAAAATGTAAAATTTGGCTCTCACAAGCCAGTGAAAATTTGTTCCAGCATAGTCTTGGTTGTGATGGTACAATGAAATTACATGTGTAAAAACATTCAGAACATTTATTAGGCATTTGTATTAGTGTGCTTGGGCTGCCATAGTAAAATACCAGACTATTTGATTTAAATAACAGAGATTAAGCGAGGTGTGGTGGCTCATGCTTGTAATCCCAGTACTTGGGAGGCTGAGACAGGAGGATCCAGGTTCATGTTCAGCCTCAGCTACTTAGTGAGGCCCTCCACAACTTAGTGAGATCCTGTTTCAAAATAAGGAATAAAAAATAGGGCTGAAGGTACAGCTGGGAGGTAGAATGTCCCTGGGTTCAAACCACAAAAAAATAAAACTTAAAAATAAATTTAAAAAATTAAAAAGAAATAAATAACAGAAATTTATTTCCCATAGTTTGGGATACTGGAAGTCTGAGATCAAGGTGCTGGGAGGGTGAGTTTCTCCCGAGGTCTCTCTCCCTGGCTTGCATGTTGTGGCCTTCTTGCTGTGTCCTCATGTGGCCTTTTCTTTGTGCTATTTGGATCTGGGTAATTCTTTCTGTTATTAAAGCAAGTATTAAAAGAAGGCAAGTGTTGTAACTGGTAAAAAAAAAAAAAAAAAAAAAAAAAGCAATCGTCACCTGTGTTAGTTTGTGGTTCTAGAATGTCTTCATCTTTGTCATATTTAACTTTTGTCATACAGTGTACTTGTCTAATCACTGTTTATAAATCCTTGGAGTGTAGTTTATTTCAATTGGGGTCATTAGAACCTGGCTGATTTCAGGACTGCTTCCTTAGAGGTGTTTCAAAATATCATTTATTCTAATTACTACTTAAATATTAAGGTTATTAAGTGGGAGGCTACTAAATTCATGAGTGAAGAAGCACATTATTATTATATCAAGATATTTCATGAGATACACATACATAAGCTAGACAAGTATATTTCAATGCACTTAAAAGCATTCGTCTGAAAAAAATTATCCATAGGCTTCACTCAACTGTTCAAGGGATCCATAGAATCTAAAAGTTTAAGAACATTTGATAGTTCAAACACCTCTCTCTACAAATAAAGAAACTGAGGCTTAGGGAAGACAAATGACTTTCTTGAGATGACATTACCAGTTAGGGCAAAGCAGAAGTCAGGATATGGTTCTTCTACCTCCTAGAGGAAGTAAAGAAGAGAAAGAGAAAAAGTGCCATGAACTTTGGAGGCTGACAAACCATCCCTTGTTGGGATGATACTGTCTTAGCCAGGCCTTCTTGAAAATAAAACATGTGACAAAAGTTCCTCTTAACCTTTTCCTGAGGACTGTAACCCCAAGGTAGCAAGATTGAGATGGAGTTTGAAGAAAAGTTCTGTGGTTTGTCCCCTCCAAAACTCATGTCAAAATCAACTGCCATCCTGATAGTATTAGGAGGTGGGACCTTTGAGAGGTGATTAGGCCATGAGGACTCTACTCTCATGAGTGGGTCAAGGCCATTATCACAAGAGTGAGTTAGCTATTGTGGAACTGGGCTCCTGATAGACGATAAGTCTGGCCCCCACTCCTCTCTCTGTCTTGTACACTTGATTGCCCCTCTGTCTTGGACCATAGGATGATGCAGCATGAAGGCCCTTGCTAGTCACTGGCACTGAAGATTGGACTTTCTAACCTCCCAAACTTTGAGAAATAAAAATTTTCTGTATAATTTTTCCAGACTAAGGCATTCTTTCATTGTAACTGAAAACAAAACAGACACCAATAGGTGGCAGATTATTGAGCTGACTAGAAAACACAGCCAGTTATTCAGTCACAAAGAATCAGTGTCACAACAACTATTTGAGTGGGCACTGAGTTCCAAGTCCATGGCCTGGAACCCATTATCTTCTCACTCCCAGGGTAGGGCATTGACAAGTTTGTTAAGAATACATACATGGATCAGCAAGAAATAAGTTAATGAGAATGGCTGCAGGATTCTCTGTGGAGGGACATTTTAAATTGAGCCAATTTGGAAAGGTACAGAAGTTCATGCTATTGTTGTGAGGATTGGAAATAAAACACTAAGCCTAGGAACAAATTTCATATTTGGCATCTGCTTCTACATCCCATGTTTTATTCTCCCCACCATGCAATGGCCTTCTCTCAAGGAACTCAGAATATAACCTTCTGGAAGTATTTGGAATCACCTAGAAAATTAAAGAAGTACTAGTCTGGGATGTAGCTCAGGAGTAAAGTGCTTACCTCGCATGTGCAATGCCCTGGTTTTGATCTCCAGTAACAAAAAAGACCCAAAAAAAATCAAGTATAAAAAATACTGATCTCTGGGTGGGTTCCACCCTGTTTCAGTCAGCATTCTCATTGCTGTAAGCCAAAACACCTGACCACAAAAAATTTGCTCACAGCCCTGGGGATTTCATGGGTTCAGTCCATGTCAGGTCAGGTTACATTAACAGAGTTCAGGGCATGGTAGCTGTAAATGAAAGAGAGAGAGAGAGAGAGAGAGGGGACTCTGCTCTCATATCACAGAGACCAGAAGCAAGAGAGAGAGAACAAGGGGAGGAGGGACCATATATAATCCCAAGGCTAAACCCCCAGAGACCCATCCTCAGCAATCAAGCCCCACCCCAAACATGGCTTCCTTATCTACATGAGATCTAGAGGGATATTCTCAATCCAAACCATAACACACCCTAATGATTTGGGCTCATTTAATTTGGCGAATAAGCTAGGAGTCCACTGGCCTCAAAGAAGGGCTTAAGTAATGATTGCAAATGCTTAAATGCCAAACTGGAGATCTATATCCTCTTAAATGGACCTTAATTTTATTTCTCATTTGCTTGAAAGAGCCACCCTGATTGCACCTTTTGTGTGGGCTGAGCTCAAAACTGCCCTATCCATCTTCTCTTTTTTTTTATTTTTTTGGTACTAGGGATTGAACCCAGGGGCATTCTACCTCTGAGCTACAACCCCAGTCCTACTTTTTATTCTTTATTTTGAAACAGCATCTCACTAAGTTGCGGAAGGCCTCATTAAATAGCTGAAACTGGCCGTAAACCGGGATCCTCCTGTCTCAGCCTCCCAAGTACTAGGATTACAAGCATGCACCACCACACCCAGCTTCTCATTATCTTTTCCATCTCCATATTTGTATCCATAGACACTAGGGATTGGTCAGGAAGATCAAAGAAAGCAGCTTTTGCCTCTACCAACTTCATAGCAAGCAATGCAGGCAAGCTATTTTTCCTCCACAGCAGCCATCTATCTGTATCCATAAATGGCGCACTTGTTAATTGTGGTCCTCTTCTGGGCATTGCTGTGGGAATACATCTACACTAAAGCTCAAGTTTTAGAGGACATTGCTAATTGAAGATCACTCAGGAAGGAAGATTTTTTAAAAATCTCTAAAATTATTCCTCGGTAAAATATCCAATGAAGAGAGACCTACACTCACAGAATCTCAGCTACTGGGGCGTGGGAGGGGCTCATGTGGATTGCTCTTGCTCCACCTGGCATGAGTTCTTTTCCACATCATCATGCAGATATGTGGCCAAGAGCATTTAATTTACATAATTTAGTTTAACCTACAGCTTTACAAAAACACAGCTATTGGGTAAAGTGTAGGCAACCTGGGGGCATCGTGAAGTTCACCAGAGGACGGTGATATGACAGCTCTGGGAGGGGGGACTTCAAGGGGACAGCTACCTGTTGTAAAGAGAAGCACTCAAGCTGGGCACGATGGCACATGCCTGTAATTCCAGTACTGAGGAAGACAGGACAGGAGGATCACAAGTTTGAGGCTAGGCTCAGCAACTTAGTGAGATCCTGTTTTAAAAAAAAATTAAAAAGGGCTAGGGTTATAATTTGTAGGTAGAATTCCCCTGGATTCAATCCTCAGTACAGAGAGAGAGTCAAAACATTGCTATTCTGCACACAGATGCAGGAGATTCTTATTCAGGAGGTGTGTCAAGAGCTACCTTATTACTATTCAAAAGGCACTTTCTCATTTGAAGAAGTTGAAAAAATCAATATGCAGTAGTGACTGAAGCATTCAGAGGCTCAAGGCACAATAAAGAATGAGTCCCCCTTCCCCCACCTCAAATCCACAGATCAAAATCAAAGCTCTGGCCCTACTTGTAAGAATAGAGGCTTGGAAAATCCACACAGCAAGAGCTTGGCCCTGTTCCCCAGAGAGACAGAAGGTTGTGATTATTTCCAGGAATAAAAGAAAGCATCAGAAAGTTTAAAAATAAACATTTGAACTTTAGAATAGCTATCCTAAATCAACTGAAACTTTTAAGAATGGCCCATCATTTGATAGTATAAGTCAGTGTGCACACACGCATGCTATTAACAATGCCTACCACATCCAAGATCAGCAAGGCAGAACTCCTCCACACTCGACTTTGAGATAACATTCAAACTGGATATGGAAATACAAAAAGAGAGATACACTGGCATCACTCAATTTCTTTAAAAAATCCACTTATTTAGTTCACTATTTGGGTGTAAAAGAGTATATGAAGTATTTATTACCCTTTATTTATATTATGGAATTAAATCATTTATGGAGTGTCAACAATTCTCAGGGGAGTATGTATAGTAAGTGCTGTGATTGAAACATATCTTTTCTACTTTAATATTCAATTCAGTACAAACTATGAACTCAGCCTTGTGCTGGGAACCTAGGTGATCAACTCTCATCCTTTGCCTGGGACTGTCCTGATTTTGCTACTGAACATCTTTCACTTGAGAAAATTTCAGTCTCAGGCAAACTGGGAAAATTGGTCACTCTACTAGGCCCTGAGGAAGTAACCAAAGAAAGATGAATTCCTGAATATATGAAGCTTAAAGTTATGTAGATTAAAAAAGAAATCTATGCATTAAACTGGCAGATACCAATTCAAGAAATAATCTGATTAACATAAGTTTAGTCTACGATTAATTGGAGTAATTGTGAAAATAAGTGCTATGGAAGTACTTATGAAAATCAGTGCTTCCAAGGAAGTATAGCTTTGTTTTGATGTTTGTGGATTTTTAAGTGTTTGGTCAAATATTCATTGAGAGACAAACAAAGAGCTGAGTAGAGTGTACAATGTCAAACTTTGCTTAGATGTTTGCCTTTTAGTTCCTGCACCACCAATTGTCCCATTATAATGAATTAGTCACTTAAACTCTGTGAACCTTGGTTTTCATGTCTGTAAAATGGATATTATAGTACTACCTTCCTTGTCTACTTCCTGGAGATGTTAGGAGAATCACGTGGTATAAGTGGTATACACAAAATCATTTTGAAAACTGTGGGATGCGATACAAATATAAGGGGATAGATAATATTGTTTATTCTTGATGGACAAAAAATGAATTCACAGTGTGACTTCAGTGGTGTATAACTATGTTGGCCAATATGTTAGCCACAAGTGGCTACTTACATTTAAATAAATTGAGCCTGGTGTAGTGGTGCACACTTATAAGCTTAGTACTTGGGAGGTTGAGATGGGAGGATCGCAGATTTGAGGACAGTCTCAGCAAGTAGCAAGACACTCAGGAACCTTGTGAGACCCCATTTCAAAACCAAAAATTACAAAGGGCTGGGGGTAAAGTTCAGAGATAGAATGCTCCTGGGTTCAATCCCTAGTACAAATGAATTAAACTTAAATTAAAATTTTTAAAAATCAGTTCCTGAATTCCAGGCCACATTTCAGACGCTCAATGACTACTCGTGGCTAGCGGTTACCACAGTGGACAATGCAGAGAACATTCCAAATACCACAAAAAGTGCCACTGGACAGCCCTGATCTAGAGATAAGTGACTGAAGTTTATGTTTTGGATATGATGATCATATGTCTTTGAGGTGATGACATTTCTATATAAAAGAAGAAAAGTAATAAGGACCCTAAGCTGCGTAGCCTTCACTCCAGTTGTGGAGATTGGTGAGACTCACCTGTATTCAGTTCCCTTTCTCTTCTGGGCACAGGTTAGAGCTGCATTCCCTGGGATTCTTCTGGATGTCTGGGGATGCATGACCAAATTTGGCCCATGAGCTGCAAGAATAAGTGACCTATGTCACTTCTAGATTAAGCATTCAGTCATTGACAGGAAGTCACCTAAGGCTTTCTCTTCTTTTAAAAGGTTAATGGAAACATCCCAGATAATGGCTGTTGTTCAACCTGGGTCCTGTAGGGGGAGCTAAACAGACACAATTAATTTCCCAGTTGGTCCTTCATGAACATGTAGAAGTATCAAGAAATCAGTCTTTGTTGGCATAAAAGCCATACAAATTTGGGGGTTATTATTTTTGCCTAGCCTTGCCTATTAATCTTGAAGTAAGAACAAAAAGAGCTAGGTCTCTAACCCTGATTATTCTCTAGTTTGGGCCACTCACTAAACACACAGCACACATACACTTATGCACGTACTCAGAGCTATGTGTACATGCAATAAAACCAGAACTAAAAGGATACAGCACAGACTCACTGCTATGGTTTGAATGTGTTCCCCAAATTTCTTGTGTTGAAAACTTAATTCCCAAGGTCATGTGTTAATGGTTTTTGAGAGGTGGGGCCTTTTGGATGCATTTGGGTCCTGAGAAAATTACCCTTATGAATGGGTAAATTCATTCATGGACTAATGGTTGTTGAGGTAATAGTTTTGCTACAGAAATGAGTTCTCTTTAGCAGGCTTGCTCTGTCTTGCCACGAGATGCCCTGGGACATGGGACTCTGCAGTGAGTTTGTACCAACAAAGAGGACTTCAGCAGATGAGAACCCTCAAACTCGTACCTTCCAGCCTCCAGAAGCAGGAGCTGCATAAACCTTTCTTGAATTCCCAAACCTTTCTGAATTCCCAAGTCTGGGTCATATAGTTTCTGCAACATAAAAGAGACTAAGACACCTGTCTAACCACAAATGTGTTCAAGCTGCTCTACCTTACTTCCTTGCCAAGAGAGGTCTCGAAGCCATATGGAATTCATTTACCACAGCCTCGTTTAAAAACAGATGACAGTGACTTCTTTCATGAGGGCCTGCTTAGCACAATTTCATGAGGACCAGAGTTGGTGAAACTGTCGCTTGGATTTTCTCAGAGTGTGTTCATATGTTGTTTATCAGAATGTATTTCGAGTTTTGGCCTCTCCATCTGTACAATGGAGGAAGCAAAGAGAACAAAAGCCATCTCCTGCACTAACGAAATGCTTCTCTTCCCAGAAGGAAGTGTGGTATGTGTTGAGTTAATGACAGAAACCACTTAGTTTCTGAAGAATGGAAGGAAGTAGATGGATGCAAATTATTCATATTCTGCTTCCTAATCCCAAAGCAAAGATTCCATTTTAAAATGCCAGGCAGCTATTTTACTTTTGAAAATGCATTGAATATTATACTAAAGGCATGCCATTGGGGAAAACTTTGGTAAGAAACTGCGGAAATCTTATCTTTGTGTGTGAATATATTGAAGTATCCCCCTGGATAAGCAGACAATACTGCACCTGATGCTTTTATTACTATTCATCAACACGGCCAGGTTCAGTGTCTACCCACTGCTCATATCCCAGTTTCTCGTGCCACCAATCCTATAAAACAGAGAGCCTGTCTGCATGGTTATTTGATGTTATAGCTATAGAGTAGCTACATGAAAAAAAGGAAGAAAAAGAAAGAAGTACATGTCAAGTGCCTACTTTGAGTGCTACATTGCAGGCATTTTCTTTTCACATTAGCTTTTTTAACCTTCAAGAGCCCTGGCAAGTGGCTCATATTATCTCTACTTTCCACTTGAGGAAACCAAGACTCAGAGAGGTTAGCTGACATGTTTGTGACAGACTCCCCATCCACACTGGCACATTCTCTGCAGGCCAGTGGCTTCTTTGCAGCAGGCACCTGTTACCCTCTGCCTCATACTTTCTCTGGCTGCAGAAGCAAGCTCAGCCCCCACTCAGAAGAGGCTATAAATGTTGGAGGAAGCACCCTGGGAGCATCCTCAGACCCCATGGATAAGCACCCCAGCTTCCTCACCCCTTTTCCTGAGATAACTCTGAAGCACAACTTTGCAGGGCTCCCCTGTGGGAAGACCCAGGTGCCCACAGTACTACATTGCTCATATCTTGTATTAGTCAAGAGAAGAGTCACATCCTGAGACAGCACTTGTCCTGGTGTGCTAGAGTTCTGGGAGAGAATGTGCTGGTTTTGATTCACCGATGGGGCAGTCAGTGTCCCCATTCATGCCCAGAAGAGAAACCTGCCCCACCCTGGGCCCTAGAGAGTTTGGGTTGGCCTCTTTCCTCATTCCCATCAGGGAGTCAGTACTTGCTATAGTACATTGTCAACCCTTTTCTCTCTCTCTCTGTGTGTGTGTGTGTGTGTGTGTGTGTGTGTGTGTGTGTGTGTGTTAGTTATGTGTATATGCAGTACTAGGGATTGAACCCAGGGGCATTCTACCTCCAAGCAACACCCCCAGCCCTATTTTTTTTTTTGTTTTTTGAAACAGGGTCTTACTATGTTACAGAGGGCCTCCCTAAATTGCTGAGGCTGGCCATGAATCTGTCTTCCCTTCCTCTTTTTCTAGAATAAAATAAAAGATTTATAGAAGCAAAAAAAAAAAAAAAAGTCTCATATGGGCTTCTTTCCCTTCCTGTCTCACTTCACACTTCCAAACTAGTGCTCCTAGAATTGTCTCCCAAGTAAACCACTTGCCTTCAAAATTTTCTTTTTTCTCTCTCTCTCTCTGTGTGTGTGTGTGTGTGTGTGTGTGTGTGTGTGTGTGTGTGTGTGTGATACTAGGGGCATTCTACCTCCGAGCTATTCCCCCAGCCCTATTTCATTCCTTATTTTGAAACAGAGTCTTGCTAAGTTGCAGAGGGCCTCACAAGTTGCTGAGGCTGGCTGTGAACTTGGAATCCTCCCATCTCAGCCTCCCAAGTACTGGGATTACAAGCATGGGCCACCACGACCAGCTCTTCAACACTCTTTCTGAGTTGGTTTCAGAAAGAACCTGCCACAAGATACTGTTCCCACCCACATAATTAAAGAATGCTGGAGCCAGTATGGTCAGGCCCCCTTTGCCATCACGTCACTTTTCAAGATTTCAGTTATCTGTGATCAAGTCAGAGTCTGAAAACAGTAATATTTGTCTTGGTTTTCAAGAGAGACCACATTTATATAACTTTTATTACAGTCCACTGGCATAATTATTCCATCTTATTATTAGTATTATTAGTCTCTTATCACGTCTGAATTATAGATTAAATTTCATTATAAGTATGTATAGAAAAAACAAAGTATACTATACATAGGGTTCCATACTGTGTTTTCAGGCATCCACTGAGGGTATTGGAGTATATCCCCTGCAGATAAAGAGGGACTATGATATTTAAATTTCCCTGACTCTGCTTTCTACATCAAGGAGGAGATAGAAGTTTTCAAATGGATTCTCATCTCCACTCAAGAGCATTGTAGTAGACACTGAATGGGCCACAGACAGGGAAGATTACATCGGGGAGTCCTTGTCTTCACCAGTGACCCCATGCTGTTCCTGGTCCTTTGAATTGATCCTCTGAAAGGCAGCAGCCCCTTGGGAACTCTGCTCTGCCCTTGATCATATGGGACAATGAGTATCATGGCAGACAGACACCTTTCCCAAAAAATGAAGCAGAGTTTAGCAGGAAGCTTTCTGGGAACTCAAACCATAACACGTCTTGATATCTCAGAATACAGCTCAAAAGACCACATTTATAAACAGCTCACAGTGCAGAGGAGGAGATGCTACTCACCTTTTACCACTTTAATCATCATGATGTGGTCAACACGGCCATCAGCAGTGGCATCTCCATTTGCCCATTCTGGTCATGGCCCTAAACCCAACAACCTGTACTTAGCCCTAGCAAGGACAGAGTTCCCTCGCATGTCAATCACACAAGGCCACTTTAGGGAGAAAGCTTTACTTGAACTGTTGAGGATTGATTGCCTTTCACTAGCACTTTTACTGTTGACACTTCCCCAATTTAATCCGATATATCGACTTCTGTTTGACTGTTACAGTCCATGCCAGGTTAGCAATGTCACTGCTGTGATTGTTTTCACAATCAGTGTCATGCACCAGAAAATGGAGAAGGGAGGATTACCTAGCATAGCTGGAGGCACTTACTAAATATTCAGAAGGGAAACTGAGTCATGAGTTTCCTTTAGATGATAAAATGCTTAATTAAGTCTAAGTTATTTAGGGATTTTTATATATTTTTACTGGTGCATTGTAGTCTCACATCGTAATGCAGTTCAGAGTGATAGGGACATTCACACGCACAGCACTTGTTCGGCTCCCCCAGCTCCCTCCCTACTTCCTCCCCTTCCCCGTACATGATATTGAGATCGGCATTGGTAATTCCACATATGTGCATAATGTAAGTGGAAGTATTTCCTTCATTAATTCTCCCTCCCCACCATCACTACTCTCCCCTAAACCCTTTTCATCCTCCACTAGAGTTTCTCCTCCATTATCTAAAGTCCCCTTGTATCCTAATTACTCCCTAGCTTCCACATATGAGAGAAAACATAAGACCCTTCACATTCTGTGACTGGCTAAGCTCATGTAACATAATGTTCTCCAGGCCCAGCCATTTTCCCGCAAATGACATAATTTTGTTCTTCTTTATTGCTGGGTAGAATCCCATTAAATAAGAGAAATAAAAGGAAGATATTGGAAGAAATAGCCAGAAGAATTTCGACCCCCAGAAAAATAAGTTAACCCACGTGTCTGCTACTTTAATATCTTCAAGATTTCTAGCTTTCTTCAGTTACCATATGGCCTACCCAACTTGAGAGAGCTTCCCTGGGCCAGAGATGGGACAATCTGAATACTAATAAAGATAATAACTGCAAAGAATGGAAGCATAACATATATGTTTAAATACATGTGTTCATAATCATTAGTAAATAATTAAATAAACCTGAGCTCATAATAATTAATTAGAACCCATTGGAAGATGCAAGTAAAACAACCTATCATTTTGAAAACTGTTAAATAAAAAAGGAATGGTCCATAAAAGTCCTGTGCCCCATCCTCTGTACTAACCGTGGACTATATGCTGGCCAGTCACCTCTGAGAGGTATTGGAAAGTGTTCTTTCTACTAAAATGATCCTCCTGCTTTTCCTTCTCCATGTTGCTACTCCACCTAGCTTCTCCTGGCTCCCACAGCTGCCACCTTCTTTCTGGATGATTTCAGTCCTCTCTAGATAGAGACTATTCCTTCTTTCACCCTCCCAAACATTGCTGTCACAAGCTAGCTCCATTTAAAAAGAGTTCACACTTTATTTAGCTGAACTCTTGGGGGAATGGTGGCAAAAAAGAAGCACAGAAAATAAATTAATATTGAATAATAGCCATCTCCATTTTAAGATTCTTTAAAGCTGGACATGGTGTCACACACCTGTAATCCCAGTACTTGGAAGGCTGAGGCAGGAGGATCCCAAGTTCACAGACAACCCTGAAAACTTGGTGAGTCTGTGTCTCAAAATGAAAAATAAAAAGGGTTGTGGATGTAGCTCAGTGTAGAATATCCCTGAGTATTGTGACTAAATAAGTAAGTAAAGTTTTCTTTTAACCATACACCTTCCTTGGGGAAGTTCTGTTTTCTGCAGATTCTCCCTGCTACCATGCATGTAGGTTGGGCCTCCTCTTCTCTCACCTTCTGTTATATATCCTACAAACTCCTCTCTAAGCCACCAGCAGTCCCTACCAGACTCTAAGCTTTTTAAAGCTTTTTATTTTTCAAGAAAAATAAGTGAAGCCCTCCTTCAATAAATCTTTTTCTACCCAGGTTATGCCTGGAGAGTTTAATGTAATAGAATATGCCTGCTTAAGTTGTTTTTCTCACATAAAAGGGACATTACTCACTAATTCTGACTTCTTATTGGTCCATCTGACCCAGACTCCAGGCATATTTTTTAATCTTCCCATGATAATGAAAAAACTCTTTACAAATTTTGAAAGTTTAATTTCAAGTGTTCGTTGATGCTATTAATCAAAGACGTATTGTGTATACATTTCAAACAAGCTATTAATCAGGTTGCCAATTATTTTTCATTCTGCATGGTCTATTTATCCCATAGGCATCAGCCATCAGGTAGCTTGCATCCAAAGTGCAGGTCTCTCAGCCTCATTCACTGTGGTATTAGTCCATGACCTTCTAAAGTAGACTGCTGCTTTGTTAGGAGAAAAAAATCTAATTACAGTAGTTAAATGAACTGGAATTAATTAAGCTGTGGATACTTGACATTTATAGCTAATTGGTCATATCTATCATAAAAAGATAAATCGGGCTTTTTATCTCTGTTTTATCAACCATGTTGAAAATCAATAGTGTTTCCAAAGGACAGAGGCTGTCAAGTCTCCCAGCAGCCCATTTGACCCAAAAGAAAACACAAGATACCATTCAATTAGATCTAGAAATTTCTTAGCCAAGGAGAATCCTGTGTAAACAAATTATGGGTGTCTGCATTTTCTAGATGGGAACTTTAGAGATGGTCTGATTTGGGGGATTCTTTTTTTTTTTTTTTTTGCAGTACTAGGGATTGAACTCAGAGGCATTCTACCTCCGAGCTATACCCCCAGCCCTATTTTTTCATTCTTTATTTTGAAACCGAGTCTCACTAAGTTGCAGAGTGCCTAACTAGGTAGCTGAGGCTGTCCACGAACCCGGATCCTCCAGTCTCAGCCTCCCGAATGCTGGAATTACAAGCGTGCGCCACCACGCCCGGCTGATTTGGGGGATTCTGATCAAAACGCTTACCAGATCCAGGAAAGGAGGGCCTTCCCTGATGGTTACGTGTGAATCTCCAGTCACTCCTCAGTGGCTCCTCACTTTCAGCTCACCATTTGTGTCTAGGATGAATAACGTCAGCCATAGTCAGGAGACAAAGCTCTGAGAGCCCAAGTGAGACATACGGAAGGCAGTGAGAGCCCTTAATCCTTCAGCCTCCCTATTCTACTCTCTGTGAGGGGATAATCTAATGGGAGTGAGTTCATAGTTATCACTGGGAACATTAGGAACATATTAGTGCGACAGAAGTAGAAAGAAACAAAAAAATGAGAGACTTTTGTTTGGGGGTCTTTTTTTGTGACCCTATAAATAAGCTTTAAGCTGCTCTCCAGAAAGGCTGGTGCATGTTACCTTTCCATCAGCCAGGCATGAGCCTGTGCTTTTCCGCAGGGTTACATTGATGGTATTACTTTTTCTTCTTTTCCTCTCTCTCTCTCTTTATAATTTTCTAATCTGAGAGGTGTGATATTTTCCAGTTAGGTTACTTTGCATTCTCCTGATGATTATTGTACTTAGCATTTTTCATATTTCTGTTAACCATTTGGCAGGATCCATTAGAGTTTAAAATATATTTTTGATGTGGCAGTTCCACTCCTGGAAATACATCCCATAGAAATATCCCCATGATATATAAAGACATATTTACAGCAGCATTGTTCAGGGCTAAATCCCACAGACAAAGTCAATGCCCACTAACAGAGAAAAAGCTAGATTAATTATGATATACCTATTCTGTATTAGTCGGGGTTCTACAGGGAAAGAGAACCAATAAGATGATGGATGAATAGATGGATAGATGGATGGAATGATTGATTGATAGACTCTAAGTAACTGGCTCATGCAATGAGAGGCTGATGAAGCCCCACACTTGCCATGTGCAAGCTGGAGAGCCAGCAAAGCCATTGCTGTAGTTCTAGTCTGAATCTGAAGGTCTGAGAACCAGGAAAACCAATGGTATAATTTGCAGTCCAAATCCACAGGCCTGAGGATCAGGAAGGATGGTGGTGGAAGTCCAGTCTGAGAAAGGGAGAAGACCAATATCCTAACTCAAAAACAGCCAGAGAGCTGGGCATGGTGGTGTACACTGTAATTCAGTACTTGGGAGGCTGAGATGGGAAGATCACAGGCCAGCCTCAGCCACTTAGTGATGTCCCTCAGTAACTTAGAGAGACTCTGTTTCAAAATAAAAACTAAAATAGGGCTGGGGGTATAGCCTGGAGGTGTAATGTCTCTGGGTTCAACATCCAGTACCGAAAAATAAAATCAAACATAAAAACAGCCAGAGAGTTAATTTCCCCTTACTCCTTCCTTTCATTCTATAGCTCTAACAGATTGAATGAGCCCCTCTCACACTGGAGTAGGCAATACGCTCTACTCAGTCTGCAGACCTCAGCTTCTGTGCAAATGTATGGCTCTTTTTCTGGTCATTCTTCACTTAACGGAGATTGTTCCCAACAGGAGTCTTTAGCACATTGCAGGCAGAGAAGAAACCACCCCTAGAGCAGAACAGCTATCCTTCCAAAGAGAACCCACACATAGTCATCAACCTCTGCAGAGTTAATCCTTTCTGGAGTCAGAGGCATAGCCCCAGTGTAGACAGTAGGTAGTACAAAGCAGATATTCCAGGCACAGCAGAACTGTGAGACCAAAACATCATGTCTGCTCAGACTGAAAATTGTATCACGGCCCACTGGAGGGCACTTCTCTTTAGTGGCACACTTTGTCCAATCCAAGGCACAGATTTCTCATATCTGAAAATAAATCCACATGTCAGTGATCCCCTGTGTGTGTTTATACATCTATACATAGTTTCTGCAGGAAGATAAGAGTCAAGATTTTGGCCAAGAGTAAAAAAAAAAACCAGATTTAGAACACCTCTTTCAGACTTAGTTTTAATGTGAGCTTTTTCTGCCTGGATTTATTATGCTTCATGTAAAAGTTTGTTAAAATTTCAGGAAAAAGATAGCCTCAATATCCTATGTGTTACTCAAGTGCTTCAGATATTTATTTAAACAACCAGATGTTGAAACTATTTTAAACTATCACATAATCATAAAATGTTTTAGTTGGAATGAACCTTTTAGTTCAATAATTTTTCAAAGTCCTTTTAAAAACTCTTGTTCAGAGAAATAGAAAAACAGATAAGAACTCAGCTGATTTATCTGAATTAGCAATAGGATATTCTGATAAATACTTTTACTCACTGGCAGCTCCTGTCCCATCCCCCCCTCTTAAAATATCTGAGGAAGGGTAAGAGGAGATGTTGCCACCAATACCTTGACTCTTCTGAACCAAGTTTCAATACCACTGATCAAGTTCCTTCCTTTTATTTTAGATAGAGAAGCTGAGTCCTTAAGAGGTTAACACTTGAAAAGAAGTAAAGACCTATTATTCAGAGTATGTAAAATAGTAGGATATAAATATAATAATAGCAACAATAGATGGCATTTTATCAGCATTTACTATTTGCTAGGCACTGTTCTAAGCATCTTACCTCTATCTTCTCACATAACTCTTTTAACAACCATGTAAGGTAGATACTCACATTATCCCTGTTTTCAGATGAGAAAACTGAGCCTTCAAGATCTAATAGATGAAAGAATCTTTGTTCATATCCACTGAATCTGATACCAGAACCTTAACTTTTACTATCTATAGTAGCTTCTCATTTGTGGTAACAATGACATTTGGAACCAGATAATTCTTTGTTGTAGGGAGGTGTTCTATACATTGTAGGGTTTTTTTTAATCATCCTTAGAGTCTACCCATTATATGCCAGTAACATCCTCTCAGTTATCTCATCAAAAATGTCCCCAGACGGTACCAAATATCCCCTGAAGGGTAAAATTGCCCCCAGTTTGAAACACTGGTGAATAGATAGATGAAATAATCATAAAATTATTTTATGGAATCCTCTCTCCACAAGGCTGCCCAAATGGACCCATCACAGGGACCAACTAAATGGCTGATACAAACCACGTGTGGCAATGCTTGCCTGTAACCCAGTACTTGGAAGGCTGAGATAGGAAGAACACAGGTTCAAGGTCAGCCTCAGCAACTTAGTGAGAAACTTGGCAACTGAGTGAGTATCGTCCCCCGAACCAGACCCCCGCCCGCGAGGGCCCAAAGAGACGACAATCACACAGGAATGGTGCAAGCTTCTTTATTCTTCTCTCTCTCTCTCTCTCTATTGTCTTTCTCCCTCTCCCTCACAGGAGAGACTCCTTATATTCCAGTCAGGTATGGGAGGAGCCGTCAAGAGGAAGCACAGTGAGCCTATCAGGGAGTAGATCACGCAGGCAACTTAAGTAACACTACAGCCTCCTATTGGGCATGCACTGTCCACGCTCTGACATGCTGGCACATGTGCTCTGATGTGGCACAGCCCGCCTTCAGGGCATCCATCGCCTGATAGTCAGCCGGTAGTCAGCTGCTCCTAGCCTATAGCCAGGCGCCATCTTGGAGCAAGGTCTCTCCGGGCCTGCCGGGCTAAGACCCCAACAAGTGAGACCCTGTTTCAAAATAAAAAATGAAAAGGGCTTGGGGGTGTAGCTCAGAGGTAGAACAACCCTGGGCCCAATACCCAGTACCACAGTAAATAAACAAATAAATAAATACATATATACATACATAAATACATGATAGATAGATAGATAGATAGATAGATAGATAGATAGATAGATAGCAGGTAGAAGGCCTCACACAATCATCATTTTGGAAAATCATTGTCAAAACACATTTGCTCATGTATTCAAACAACTGGTTGATTTACTGAATAATTCTCTGTTCAGGCTGTCCCTGTGATGCCTTAGAGATACTGGTCTAAATGTCCCACCCAGAATAATTTCTTTGGACAAAGTTATACTCAGAAGGTCACCTCTATAAACAAAGTCAAGAGCTTCAGAATCCCACCTGCTTTACTCACCCACAGGACATTCCACTCGATTTAAGGTAGTCACTTGGGTCACCTGGCCTTCTTCCCTCCTCCGGTAGCATAGTCATTTTCTCCTCTATCATGGCCAGTCTGTATAAGAGCGACAGAGCGACAGAGCCTTCCTTGTCACAACAAGATTTATAATCTTGTCCAAAAGTACACCTTCCAAAATTTTCTTGCTTCATAGCAATTTAATATAGCTCATGGAAAGTAAAATGGAGTAAACATTTGAAAACATGAGTTTTGTTTCACTGATGAAAATTACATAGCAGGTTTTTGGTGGTGGTGAGGTTTTTTTCTGTTTTTGTTTTTGTGTATGTGTATGTGTGGTACTGGGGGTTAAACCCAGAGACATTCTACTTCTGAGCAACCAAGTAGCCAGCCCTATTTTATTTTTTATTTTGAAAAAGGGTCTCAGTAAGTTGCTGAGAGTCTTACTGAGAAACCAAGGCTGGCTTCAAACCTGTGATCCTCCTGTCTCAGCTTCTCAAGTACTGAAATTACAGGCATGTGCTGCCACACCCAGCTGGACATATGCTGGTCTTATAAGTGTTCTTCTGAGTACCCAGTTTAGTTACCTTTTTTAAAAACCTCTCTCCAAATACAGTCACTTTCTGAAGTACTGGGAGTCAGGTCTCAACATATGAATGGGGTGGGGGAAGAAAACTTAGCTCATAGCAAAATGTCCATGGCCTACTTAAACTTCAAAACGCGTGTCCAACCAACTCTGTGATGCCACAGACACCTCAGCACTCAGGCTGAAACTAGCCTGTTCCTGAAATAAAACCCTTCCTTGGCTTTTATTCCCCACTGGATCCTGTTCCCTTCATTTCCTTTCTCCTGAGAACACTTCTCCAACAAATGTCTTTCACAAGAACCTCCACCTTAGGATCTGCTTCTAGGGAACTTCTAGAGTTGTAATCCTCTGACCTGAATCTTAGAATCAAGGAGATCCAGTTTCTAACCCTAGGTCCACCTTTCTATTTAATGCTGAGTGTGCTGAACATTATTTTCCTCACCTGTAAAGACAAGTGGATTAGACGATATTTGCAGTTCCTGCCAGCTCCTACAGACAGATAGTACATCTCTGAGATGAGCCAGGCCATTGGCCTTATATTTCTACTGGAACTAGTTTTGCAGTGTCTGCAAAAACTAGCTTTATAGACTCGGAGCCCTGTGCTGACACAAGCTCCACTCCCTGTATTTTTCTCCTATTTTAAGTGATTAAGCCAGAGAGAAGATGGCAAGCATCTACAGAAGAGTTGCCACTCCCAGAACTTTCCCCATCTTAACCAGACATATGCAGGAGCATCAGGAGCATCAGATACACTCAAATCTGTAACTAACAAAAAAGCCCTGTACTGTGACACACACCTGTCATCCCAGTACTTGGGAGAGAGTTAGACATAAAGATTATAGGTTCGAGGACAGCCTCAGCAACTTAGTGAGCCCCTCAGTAATTTAGCGAGAACCTGTTTCAAAATCAAAAGGGCTGGGGTATGGCTCAGAGGTAGAATGTCCCTGGATTCAATCCCTAGTTCCAATACAATTTTTTTAAATTTTTAACTATGAAGTTACCAAAATAATGTCATTTGCAGAAAAATGGATGGATCTGGAGAATATTGTGTTAAGTGAGATTAGCCAGTCACAGAAAGTGAAGGGTCATATGTTTTCTCTCATATGCAGAAGCTAAGCAGTAATTGGGATACAAGGGTGGCTTCAGATAATGGATAAGAAACTCCACTGGAGCCAGGGAGGTGACCTAGGGGAAGGGGGTAGGGGAGAGGGAGGAGCAGTGAAGAAAACACTTCCATTGACATGTTCATATGTGAGCATGCTCATGTCAGTCTCAATAGCCTACTGGGGAAGGGGAGGGGAAGGGGGAGGGACCTTGGGGAAGCCCGCCAAGTGTGTATGCGTGTGTGTCAATATCATTATGAATTGCATTATGATGTGAGACTATAATGCACCATTAAGGATAAAAAAAGAATAGCAAGGAACATTGTTATCAATCCATTGTATTTCTTCCTATCCTGTATTTGAACAAAATCCTGAGGCTAACTCGGCTATTAGGTGACCTTTTGTATTTCACTGAAACTAGAAAGCTATCAGTAATAATACACACTCTACTATCTTATATGCCTCTCAAGAAAAAAGAAACTGCCAATTCCCACTCAGTCATGATAATCTTTATTAGTTACAACTTTTTATACTGAGAGATTTTTTATACCTATTGAATTCTTTATTCCTATTAAATTAGCTAGATTTGTGTGAACATATTTTTAAAAATCATCTCTCACTCTCATACATTAGAAAAGGGTAATTGATATATGGGGAAAATAATTTAAGGTATTCTTAAAACATCTTACATTCAGAAATTAATTCTGAATCACTTTCAACCCCATGTTATGAGTGACTGTGTTGATACTATCTTTGGTGGCAGAAGCATATCTAAATATATATGCATATCTAAATATAGCATCTCTCAACATGTGTGCTACTCTTTATTGTTATGAGGTAGGACCACCAGGGAAGACCACTCAGACCCAAAATAGCCAAAAAAAGTCTTTATTAACTGGCTGGGACTGCACTGGGCACTGAACCCAAGTGCAGTGCCCAATGGCATTTTGGGCTACTTTTATACAGACAAACTCAGGGTGAAAAGTTTAGGTTCTCACAGCAGTGTGGCACAGCAGAGGTGATAGCCAAGCATAACATCAGAAGGCACAAAATAATATTGTGCATACTCTTGGGTACCTATCACCCAACAGCCATCTACCACAGCCATTCCTACCCATTCAATACTCTCTCCTCCTGTGGAATTTTGAACCAAACATCTGACATATCATTTTACATGTTATGCCATTCGGATGTATCATTCATCCACAAATATTTCAATCTCTATCTCTAAACAATAGGATCATTTTAATATAATCATGACACTTTTTCAAACCTAATGAAAACTAATAATTACTTAACATCATCAAATATCTAAGCAATTTTGAAGCTCCAGTGATCTCATAAATATATTTAAACTATTTTTTATGGAAAGGCAAATACCAAATGATCTTAGAAAGTTGATCTCATAGGAATTCAGGATGGACTATTGATTACCAAAGTCTGGGAGTGCATGGGAGAAAGTAGATGGGAGAGGGTGGTCAGTGGGCACCAGGTTTGACAAGAGGAATGAGTTCTGATGTTTCATTGCATAGCAATGTAAAGATAATTAATAATAATGCATTATATATCTCAAAACAGTTAGAAGAGCATACTTTGATTAGTTTAGGTTCTCACAGCAGTGTGGCACAGCAGGGTTGATAGTTGAATTGATTATTACAACCCAATAAATAAATGAGTCAACACATTGCGCTTCACCTACAAATGTGTACAAATGTTACGTGCAATTAAAAAAAATGGGAATCCAAATAAGGTCCACACACGATGGTTTATTGATAGGTCTTTAAATTTCCTTTTAATCTGCAGGCTTCCCCTTGTTCTCCCTTTCTTTCTCTTTTTTCCTTGAAATTTATTTGTTAAAAAAACTAGGTTGTTTGCCCAAGCAGAGTTGATTATTGTCTTTGTTTTGTTGATTTCATCCCTGTGATATAATTTAAAATGTCTCTTTGCTCCTTGTATTTTATGTAAAGTGTGTGTGTGTGTGTGTGTGTGTGTGTGTGTGTGTGTGTGTGTTAACTAAAAGCTTGATCTCAGATAGGTTTGATATTTTGGCAGGCACATTTCGCAGGTAGTGTTGGCTGCTTCCATTAGGAAGCACAGTGTGTCTGGTCATGATGTTGGCAGCCATTGATGTGTAATGCCAAGATCCATTAGTTCATTAGCAGTTGCAAAAAGTTGACCTTCCAATTTTGCAATTCATCTGCATTTCATGGCTGGAAAGTATCTATAGTCAGAAACTTCCTCTCATCTACCAATTCTGCAAGTTTTGATAGATGCACCAAACAAGCATGCCACTTGCCACCTGGCTACTGGTGATTGGAATACAGTTGTTGGCATGCATTTAGGGGCTATACAATGTGAAAATAATTGTTTCCTTAAGAGGTGGAATTAACCTGGTCACTGAGAAGTCTCACTGGAGAGCAGAGTGGCTGCTGAGAGCAGGTGATGCAATGATGCACATGTTTTAATTCACATTTCCTTCCAGAGGGGGGTGTACACGTGTGTGTGCATTACCAAATGAATATAGTTGGACACAGATAGGGTAAATGCAAACATGACGTACAATATTATAGATTTTGTTAGATTACAGTGGTTATAGCTATGTATTATATGTTTCTCTCCCCTTACATTATAAGCACATATACATGATCTTAACTAAACTTGAACTACTCAAAGTTGTTCTAAACTTGCAAAGCAACTTGCCTTGAGTCCTTTTCTTCTCACCTCCCTTTCTGTCCAGCAGCCTTTAATAGTGTTCTTCTAGCCAGAACCAAGACTGGAGCCCTACACACACATGCTGGCTCCAATGGCTGAGAACTCCCTTGTCTATCATATTTTGAAGAGTTTCTATAGCCCCACCCCATGTTCTGAAAAAAAGAAAAAAGTCAAAGTAACTTTTTTTTTTGTACTGAGGATTGAACCCAAGGGTATTCTACCTCCAAGCTATAGCCATATCCCTTTTTAATTTTTGCTTTGAAACAGGGTCTTACTAGGTTGCCAAGAATCTCACTGAGTTGCAGAGGCTGGTCTTGAACCTACAATCCTCCTGTCTCAGCCTCCCAAGTACTTGGATTACAGGTGGACACTACCATGCCTGGCTTCACAGTAATTATTTTTAAACTTTTTAATCTATACTTGGAAAGATTTAAAAATGAGTGTAGGGGTTAATTTTTCCCTATATTTCCAAAACATCCTACCTAGTATCGCTTTTTTTTCAGTATAAACATTTTAAATGAAATACAACATATAAACAGACAGGTACATAAATCATAAGTATACAGTTCAGTGGATTTTTCACAAAATGAGCAGACCCTTGTTCCCAGAAACCAGCTCAAGAAAAATAGCATCAGAACTCCAGAAGTTCCTTCATGTTCCTCTCGTTGCTAACAGTAACCATAATCTAAGCCTCTAGCAAAATGGATGAATTTTATGTTTTTGAATACTTTATATAAATGGAAATAAACCAAATATACTCATTTGTGTCTGGCTTCTTTATTATAATATCACATGGTGAGATTTACCCAGCCAGGAACTGTATTTTCCAGGCCCTCTTGCAGCAAGTGGGGCCTCATGAGTAGCTTTGGCCAATGCAATGTGAGAGGAGTGACAGGCATCGCTGACTACTCAACCTGGGTGGTTAAGAATTTGGTGGTCTTCTGCACATTTTGTCCACCCCTTCTGTGAAGAGCTTTGAGGACCCGTGAAGAGTGGAAGTGTTCAAGCTGGAAGGAGCCTGAATTCCTGAGACGTGGCTTGGGCATGAGAACAACCTAACTGCCTGAGAAGATACATTATATGACTTCTGCCAAAAACACAAGATCCACAGGAGGTGAAAGGTAGGGGGAGTATAAAGACATCTTATACAAAAGAGCCCATGGGACAGGAGGTGAAAGGTAGGGGGAGTATAAAGGCATCTTATACAAAAGAGCCCATGGGGCAGGAGGTGGTGTTGCAGCTGTCTTTGAAGAACATAATCTGCCAGAGGCCTCCTGGGCATGTTAGAATGGTGACAAATGGTCAGTGACAGAGCTGCCCATCAACATTATCACTAAGATGTGTATCTTTCAATCTCCAGAGGGAAAGGAAGTCTAGGGCCAATACTGAGAGATTTATTTTAAAATACGGTATATTGATATGTTAGTATATTCTGATTCTGACCACTAACCTCAGCGGGGCTGTCAATAGAAAAGTCTACTACTCATGGTGTCCCTGTGGCTTGGGCTTCCTCACAGTATGGCAGCTGAGTTCCAAGAATTAGTATCCAATGTGCCAGCATTCTAATATGGAGAAAACAGAAACACCTAATCCTTTTACAGACCAGGCCTGAACCTGTAAAAACATCACTTCGATTATATTCCATTGATTAGGCAGGCATTGGGCCAGCCCAGATTCTAGAAGAGAGGAAATATATTTCATATCCTAATGGAGGGAAACAAAGAATCTGCAGTCATCTCTAACACACAGCATGAAGCCAAATAGAAGAGAAGCCAGTTCAACTTTAGATCCTGAAAGTTCCATGAATAGAGACAATATGAGTTTTTCCTCTAACAGGAATGATGCCACAGTTTGGGGCTAATGATGTCTTTTTTCATCTGCTTCAAAGAGAAACATTTTACTGTTTATTCTTAATTTTATCAGGATGTGCTAATGTGTGTGTCTTTTTTCATTAATCACATTTGAAACTTGGAGCACTTTTTATCAGTAAACCAAATCTTTTGTCAAACAAGCCAAGTTTTCAATTATGAATGTGATTAACTTCTTCCCATCTGTTCTGTCTTCTCCATCTGGAATGCCTATTTGTCTCACTTAGGTTCAAATCGGGCCTCCACATTTTTTTTTCTCCTTGCGATTTCTATTTCTGTGTTGTTCTTTCTGTTTTGAGAGAAGGCTATGCACTTTGTGTCTCATCTTCTCAGACACTAGGTCAATTACCAGCAGTGGCCATTGTCTTCTATATGTTTATTTATTAGGGGGGGGGGTGGAGGCACTATTTATACACATTTTTAACCCCTGTTTTCTTTCATATGTGAAAGTTAGGGAATAATCGGGATAGAAGAAAAACTTTAGGTAGTGGAGGAGAAACCTCAGTGGAACGATGGAAGGAGTCTAAGGGAGGGAGAATTAATGAAGGAAACACTTCCATTGATGTTGGGTACATATATGAAATTATCCGTGCCAATCTCCATATCATGTATGGGAAAGGGGAGGGTGTGGGGAGAGAGCTGGAGGGGAGGTCACCAAGTGCTAAGTGCATTATGTCCCTAACTCTGAACTACATTATGATGTGAGACTACAAGCACAAATAAAAGTATATTATAAAAATAAATAAAGGTGCCCTTGCCTATAATGTGTTGTGTATGCGTGTGTGCCCACACTCACATGTATGTATAACGTGTATACACAAATGCTTTCACTTCCACATAAAATTTATGAAAAAATAGATAAGTGAGCATCTACCCTTATTAGGATTTTCCCTTAAGATTAAGTATAGCCTCTCAGCTGGGCATGGTAGCAAACAAGCCTGTAACCCCCGTGCTTGGGAGGTTGAGTCAGGAGGATCTCAGGTTTAAGGCCAGCGCATGGTAACCTAGCCAGACCCTGTTTCAAAATAAAAAATAAAAAGGGCTGGAGGTGTAGCTCAGAGATAAAATGCCCCTAGGTTCAAAACCCAGTACCACACAAAAAAATTAATTACAGCCTTTCAACATGCTTTTAATATAATTAACATGAATGATGAGTGCTATCATATAAAATATAAACTTAAAGATACAAACTTGAATACAAAACAAGTATCTTCCCACATGAGTGATATTATAAGAACTCTTCAAAAAGGTAAAAATGATAATATTTTAATAGAAATACAAGGATACAAAACAGATAAAGGGCCAAGATTATTATATACGTGCTTCTTGGAGATTAATCCCACCTACATTTTCCCACATCTGAGTCTCTGCCTGTAATTATTAACCTACAAATGATCTGTTATATTTTAGGGACTTCTGAGAATATAAAGAGAAGGTGGGGGTTCAAATTGTCTGTACAGTACAGTTCTTACTCCAGCATGGTAATCAGAACTATAAACTTCATTTAAAGTTGCCCTTGTGAGGGCGTGAGATGCAGGCACACCTTCTGTCTGTCCTTCACCTTCCACCTTTTTGAGGTATGTGTGTGGTACTGGGGATTGAACCCAGGGGCATTCTACCTCTGAGCTATATCCCCAGCCTTTTTTTTTTTTTTGAAATGGTATTGCTAGGTTACTGAGATTTTCACTGTTTGCTGAGGCTATCCTTCAACCTACAATCCTCCTGTCTCAGCCTCCCAAGCACTGGGATCAGGCGTGCACCACCACACTCAGCCACCTTCTACTTTTGACTCTACCCCTGACTCCAATCTGCTAACCTCTGAGGAGGGTGGGCTCAGAGGACCAGTGTTGGAAGGTAGAGGCCTTACTTCCCTGCACAGCCCTAAGCCAGCATCCATGCTGCCTGGGCTGAGGGGCTGTCTAGTGGGGTGCTTTCATGGGTTCCTCATAGACCTCGCCCCTTGGAGCACCAGGTGCAGCTTTCTATACTTAGACATCCCTCTCCTACCCGCTGGCCCCTCGTGAATGTCCCCCCACCCCCGTAGCTCCTGCATCTGAAGATACACCTGGAACCACTTCTAGCTGTAGTCTCTGCACCTCGCCAGGACATCTATTTAGTTAACAACTGCTGACCTTAGGACAGACACCCCAGGAGAGCCACTTTCGTGAATACAGTCTGACACAGGAAGTGTGCCCTCTGCCCTTTCATGCTTACTTGTTTCCCAATGGGCACAAGAGTGATTTTCCACCAAGCAGAAAACTTGGCCGTGAGTCTTCCCGGTGTGGGCCATGTGGGCTCTCTGTCTAAAGCCATGAGGGCTAAGATATGCAGAGAACCAGTAAGCAGCCACAGCCATTCTACCAGCTTTGGCCTAGTGCATGGAAATGGAACAATGATTCCATTTCAGTCTACCTAAACTACATCTTCACTAATAATTCATATAAACACATATTTCTTTGGGGCAGAGGTAGATGCCCAGTGCCTTAATATGGCCTCTCCAGGGCTGCCAGTCACTTTGCAGGTGTGTGTGCTCACTTCTTTCCTGGTGCCTGCCAGGGCCATCACCGTGGACTGGATCTTGTACAAATGAGGTCCAGGGCTTCTATCCAGCCACTCAGCCATCCAGCATTGGGCAAGCAGAGCCACAGCACATAGCTCTCTGGTGAGAGCAAGTACCATCAAGTTATGGTTCAATAAGAACCCATGGGTCTTATTCTCTGTTAGGAATTTTGCTGTAATTGACTCCCACTATGGTTTTGCTACTCACACCCTTGTTAGGAGTAGATATATTCAAATCAGGAAACCCTATTAAACCCTGACTCTAGGTATAATTAGTGCATACAAGCCAGGCATGGTGGATGCCTATAATCCCTGTACTTGGGAGGCTGGCATAGTAGGAACATCGAAGCCAGGCTCAGCAATTAGGTGAGGCTCTCAGCAACCTAGCGAGATCCTGTTTCCAAAGAAGAAATACATCAGGCTTGGAGTGTAGCTCAGAGGTAGAATGCCTCAATGTTCATTCCTCAGTACCCCCACCACACATACACACACACAGCGCATACATAGGCTCCACACCCACATTAGCAACTGGCCACAGGCTCTCGGGCTCTGGGGATTTGCAAATTAGGCAACTGTAACAGAGAACGACAATAATATGTGGGGAAAGGGCAGCTCTCCCTTATTGACAGAGAGATGTGTCCAGAAGTAGAACTTTAAATTCATACCTCATAGATTTATTACCCTCAAACGCCACAAGACAGATTTTAAGTTTTCAGAGGATCCCCCTCAATGCCCCTCTCACTAGGCTGGAGGTGAGGGTATACAATGCATTCCTCCTTTCCTGAGTGTTAGTGAAAGGAAAAAAGGGAGGAATGCTGTATTCCTTTTATAACCAGGAGGTGGGTGTTGGCTGTAACACCAACTAGTTCATTTGCATGAATGACCTAGAAACTCACCATTAAGTGTGAGAGAATTGGGCATCTGTTGTTTTGTTCTATCTTGCTGGAAACTTAATACAAAGAGTCTGACTTTAATATCTTTAAATATTGCTATTCTCATTAAATGAGAAGACATTAAAGTTTTTTCTTTAAAAAAAAAGCCTATTTATGACACATTTGCAAAATCAATGAAACATAAACAAGCAATAGGTATTCTTTAAGATTGCAAAGAACATACTTAATCTCTATGACTCAGAAATCCAACTGGTCCTGTTACTAACAAGCTCACTGACATTGTTTTAATAAGCCAACATCCTTGGGAGTCATTTGGAAAAGGATGAAAAAGAGAAAGTTGGCTCTTTTCTCTATTTTCACTGCTGAAATTACTAAGAAAAAAAAAATAAAGCGAAGAGTCAATAGCTTATTATACTTTCCAGTGGCATAAACTCATCTTCTCAATTAACATCTTTTCATCTTGACCCTATGTATCACATAGATTTAAATATCTAGGTGGTACTTGATAAATGGCTTTAAGGATGATTGATCGTTTCGAATTGACCTTGGATGTCTGACTCAACCTTAATTACTAATTAGAAATCTGCCACCTGCCTCTGTCGCATCTCCATCACCTGGAGTAGCAGCAGCCAGTAATCCCATCTTGTGCTATAACTGCACACAAGTTTGTTTTCCCTTTTTCTTAATTTTATAACTGATATTTAATGTGGTGATCCAGGGCACACTAATATATTGAAATTATTCTAAGTTAAAGTAGCTTAACTTAACACAATTTAACGTGTTGTGCTTTACTTAATTTTAGCTTCAGTATTAGTTAGTACTGAACAAATCTACCAGTAAAAATAGAGCAAAATCGAAATGTATTTTTATTCTGTCAGCCATCCATTAGGTTATTAAAAATAAAATAATTTAAACCATACAGATCTCACAAGATTATGGTGAAATCAGCACTCTAATAAAAAGTCCGATCAAATTATAAATTGCCATGAATTTGGGAAAAGGTAAATAATTTTAGAACACTTATTAGAACTCAAATTCTTGTATCCTTTGACCCAGCCTTATAGAAATAAAATCTCACAACATAAGCATGTTATTGATCACTTTACTATCTCTATCCCCTGCTTTTTTTTTCACATGTGTGTAAAAAATAAATTCCTGCAAGAGGGAATGGCTGGGAATGTTGGGGCTGAGAAAGTTTATGGAACAGTCTTTGTGTTCTATCAAACTCTAAGAGGAGTAGCTTTCATCTAAGAGATGTTAATTTTATATTATCCAAACTGTATTTTCCTGGAATACTTTTAATTAAAATAGCATTTATTCAATAAACATTCATCATTTACCACAAGATAAGTTTTCTTAGTAAGCCTCTCTCCCCAATCTCCAATCATGTAATTTTGATTTTCTGTGATATTCCTTTTCAAGAATCCTGGGGAAATGAGTGACGTGAAATTTGAATAAAGAGATAAAAATGCAACAAAACAAAACAAACAAAAAAACACTGTTGATATATGAGGACTCTTTTTTGTGATACTAGGAATTGAACCAGGAACATTCTACCTCTGAGCTACACCCCCAGACCTTTTTTTGTTTTTGTTTTTTTAAACAAACAGGATCTCACGAGGTTGATAACAACCTGCAATTCTCCTGTCTCAGCCTCCTCAGTACTGGGATTATAGGCATGCACCACCACCCCCAGTTCAGATGAGAACTCTTAACATTTCTATCAATATAATAACATTTCTATCAAGACAATATCAATACCTGGGCATGGTGGTGCACGCTTGTAATCCCAATACTTGGGAGGCTGAGACAGGAGGATTGCAGTTTCACGGCCAGCCTCAGCTACTTTGTGAGGCCCTCCACAACTTAATGAGACTCTGTTTCAAAAATAAAGAATAAAAAATAGGGCCAGAGGTGTAGACCCTGGGTTCAATCCCTAGTACAGCAAAACAAACAAACAAACAAACAGAAAACCATATCCATGAGTTTATGAGTTCTGTTTTCTCCCACTTTGCTTGCAATTTGACCAAATCATACTAGGTGGTGAGCTGCAGCTGGGGTCTGATTAAATGGAAACTGGTACATGACCAATGGCAGCTTGCCTGTACCACCCTGGGTCAAAACTGGCTCCGAAACAAGTGGACTACACCTGAACATTCCAGACATCCGCTTCCAATGGATTTCCGAAGCAAACAAGATGAGTTGAGGTCAGTCCTTAGGTGCTGGCGATGGTGGAAAGGAAGCCACTCTGACTTAGGGGAGGGTGCATGCTCTGAGATTGGCGGAAGTCTGAATCTCAGCTGTGGCTGATAGGACATCTCCAGTGGGCTTTGTCTGAAGCATCTGGGTCCCTGGCTTGGTCTGAGGTCAGGATAGAGGATTGAGACCCATAATTAATATCAGTTGGCAAGGTCCAAGATGCTAGAAGAGACCCTGAAGCAGGACCTTTTATAACATTGTCATCATCTGTCACTGGCATCTTCATCTGCAAATGTCTAGGAAACTATCAGTGAGGTTAGGGACAATGAAAGAGAGGGGCCGTGATTTTGGACAGAAAAGCCTTTGAAAACTATAATAAAATGCATTATATGTAAGACTAGATAGATGGACTCTCAGAATCTGAGGAGAGTGGATGTGATATGTCCATCTATCCTATTGACCAAGGCAGAGAGAGGAGAATAGGAGAGAGGCTTGCAAAAATTTGATTTGCTTTAGTTTTGTGACTGATTCATTCCCTGGCCTCATTTTCTTCTGGCTTAACTGGTCCAAAAAGAATTGTGTTTATTTTGCATTAAGAAGTTGGATCCTTTGAGGTCCTACTTGCTTTGAGACGTAGGGAAACCTAAAAGGAATAAATTCTGAACAATCCAAGAAAACAGATTTGAGGAAATACACAGGAGACAGTGTTCAAAAAGGGTTTATTCAAGTGAAACTAGAGCCTTTATAATCCTGCCAAGGCCAATGAGTCCTGTGGTGTCTCCTCATGGATCAGCTTCCTGGCTCCCAGACAGCAGAGGCCCCCCCCCACCCCACCCAGTCTGCTCAGGAAGCCTCTGGTTCAGTCAGCTGTTGCTATTCAAAGGCTCACTATTTAACACCCTGGCTTTTACTCCACACTGCCCACACCTGTCTACCATTACTTGGCTATTTCATTCCATGCTGCTCTTGCTGCCAGAAGTCAGCAGAAGAAATTAGAGGAGCTAAGCCATGAACTAGCCATTGTTGCTACTGCTAAACAGATTCAATAGATGATTGGGCCAAAAGGGAGGTAGAAATTCATAACCCAAATGGAAGTTCAGGATATTCTGGGAATTTTAAGGGCTCAATTTATCACAATCTAGCATGGAAACTTGATGACTAACTATACTCAAATCAGAAAGGATGCAAAACTCAGAAGCAGATAGAGAGAATATAACTTTACAACTAAGTGATTGCTTTGAGAATTTGACTATGGGGACTAGAGGAAGAGGGAAGATGGAAACATTGTGGGTCTCTCTTCTAGAAAAAAAAATTGCCCATACCCCTCTAACACTGAAGTAGCCAAGTATTTCTCTCATACGACCCTCGGTCACCAGCACCACGTTTGATGAGTCCAAGAGCTGTCCCTGATTCAACGGCCCTTGTATTAGTGTATGGGCTTTTCATCAACCTATGAAAAGATGAGCTTGGGCTTTTTTTTTTTTTTTTTCAGTACTGGGAATTGAACTCAAGGGCATTCTACCTCTGAGCTACACCCCTAGCCTTATTTTGAAATAATGTCTCCCAAGTTGTGGAGGGCCTCACTAGGTAGCTGAGGCTGGCTGTGAACCTGTGATCCTCCTGTCTCAGCCTCCCAAGTACTGGGATTACAAGTGTGCACCACCACAACCGGCTGAGCTTGGGCATTTGAATGAAGAAAACTGAATGCTTATTTTAGATAATAGGGCTAAAGCCAAGAAAATCATACTAGACCATGTTCCAGCAGAAATTAGAAGAAAGTAGATAATCATAAGAAAAATATGGATAGAAAGAGGTAGGCTCATTAGCATACATGCTAATGGTGGTGTAAAGACCCAGAAACTTCTGTTGCTGGTGCTTTTGGAATTGTCTTAAGAATCTTTATTCTACTTGTGCAATTTTCCAGTGATTTATAACTGAAACAACAGAAAATCTATGTGCATTTTGGGGATGATCTATTAATAATTAAATTGTGGACCTGGGTGTGGTGGCTCTCACCTGTAATCCTAGTACTTGGGAGGTGGAGACAGGAGGCTTGCAGGTTCAAAGTCAGCCTCAGCAACTTAGAGAGGCTCTCAGCAACTTAGTGAGGCCTGCTACAAACTAAAAAAGTAAATAAAAAGGGCTAAAGGTTTCCTGGGAGGCAGAATGGCCCTGTATTCAATCCCTAGTACCACACACACACAAAATAATAATAATTAAATTGTGGGGATGTCTGTTGGAATGCAGGGTAAGATAGAGCAAGTTGACTGTTGTCAATGACTGTTCACCTACCTCTTTTCAATCTCCCATTCTCCACTTAAATGTTCTGTAGAAAACAATGATGTAGGGAGGTAGCCTTGGCAAAGGTAAGACATGGTTGGATTTTTACTTCGCCATTCAAAATGTTCCTTTTTTTCTACCTCTAATGTTTTATTGAAGAATAACAGAAAGAGAATAAATTTTAATCATATATAGCTTGACTAATTATCACAAACTAAGTTCATCAATGTGACAAAGTAACCTGTCATCAGATCAAGAAATAGAACCGTGAAGCTCACCAGCAGTCCCCAAGTGCCCACCTTCAGTCACCAACTCCTTCCTGACTGAGGCTATTGCTCTTCCTGACTGAGCAAGACGGGTTAGTTTCACCTTCATCTTAAATTTATTTCGAGACAATCATAAGGTATTGTTCTGGGTTGGACCTGAAATGTGCCCCAAAGGCCTATGTGTTACTGTCTTGATTTCCAGCCCACAGTGCGACGTGGAGATGGTGAAACTGTAGGAGGAGGGGCCTAGCGGGAGGCCTTCCAATTATTGGCATATCTTCAAAGGGAATTGAGGGACCTGGCCTTTTCCCTTCCTCTCTCCCTTTCTCTCACTCATCCTTGAACATGAGGTGAAAGGTTTTGTTCTACTGCTTCCCACCATGAAATACTGCCTCCACACAAGCCCAAAAGCAATAATGCTGACTAACCATGGACTTAAACCTCCAAACCTATGAGCTGAAACAAACCTCTTCTCTTCATAAAGTTATTTACCTCAGGTATTTGCTACAGTAACAGAAAGCTGACTAACATGAGTATGTGCTTTCTGGTTGCTGGAGTCTTTTGCTCAATATTTTGCTTGTGAGATTAATTAATGTTCTTACATATAATCATATATTTCTGCTGCTGATTAGTATTCTATTATGTAAATATACCACAAATTTCCATTCCATTGCTGATGAACATTTGGGTTGCTTCAGTTTGGGACTATCATGAATAATACTGCTATGATCTTCCCATGCATAACTGAACACATATGCACATTTCTGTTGGCATATAGGAGGAGTAGAATTGCTGAATAATGGAACATGCGAATGTTTGCTTTCATGGACACTGTCAAAGAGTTTTCCAAACCATTAGCTTTCTCTTAAAGCTCCCTTATTCCTGTGTCCACCACTCCTCCATGTCTCTGAACTCAAAGACTGCCTAGGGCCTCTGACTGTTCAGGGTTTGGCTGAATGTGCCCACATACTCCTACCCTGGCCTTGCACAACATCAAATATGCCAAATCCTTTTATTAAGAAAGAAAGTCGGAGATCGACAAGATGGCGTCTGAGTGAAATACCTCTCCCCAGACGCTGTTCTTTCAAATCAAATTTGCCCCAAAACCAGCTTCTTTACAGAAGGAAAAAAGCAACAAAAAGGGGCGAAAGCTGAACCACAACGGAAGAAAACTCAGATAGCCGGTCGGGGGAACAAAGGAGTCCTCCAAACAACACCTCGGAGGGACA